>CM055894.1:33244131-33344131 GCA_029582155.1 Panopea generosa | reverse complement strand
ATGTGTATTAATTTATTATTAAGTTTAAATACGGCTTCTGCGTTAACCTTCGATCTGTCTCATTACATAAAATATGCCTGTCATTTATCGAGGCCATGTGTTAACTGATGTGTATTAAATAGTCTCCAGTGAGATGGTGCTAGAGTTTTACCATTTTCTTTGACGCATATGTCGATTTCTTTAATAAACGCCATATTTCACACCAGCGTGACATATTTTCATCAGCTCTTTTCAGGAAGTATATTAAATAAACGCTTATAAAAACAATATTTCAGTTTTCTAATAGATATATATCTACTTATAATTTGTATTTTAATCAAGTGAATTTGCGATATCAACTATTCACACCTCTCATCCCGACGCTTTCGACACGCCTCTCTAATCCTGTGCTGTTTACACAGCATTGTAACGAAAACTCCGACACAAACTAAACTATCAGAAATTACCCCATGTTGCGATACGCATCGATAGTCGCGTGATTGCAAGTTGATGTCATTAATTAAAACACACGTTCTTTCAAAGTTTCATGTTTGGTTTTAAATGTGTACACACTAGCTGGGTACCTAATTTAGAGACGTAAAACATTTAATTATATCAATGAACAATTCAACTATTTGCCTTTCCCAATATTCTTATTGTGTCAATATATATATTTTTTTATAAGTACACGTATGTTAATTATACCGTTATAATATGAAATTGTAAATATACACATACAGAGAAAATTATGAAATTAGCAAACATTGTCATGATGGAATTGCTATTAACAGGAGAATGTAAAGTTTTCGATATACCTCGATTTCAAAATAGAAAAGTACCAACTGAATGATAACCGAAAACTACTAATCATAAACTCAGCTGGTATTCATTACACAAAATTGTATAATAATAAAGCGTTTATCGAAACACACATTAACATATTGATCAAGTGAAACTGAAAAACGCTACGCATGCGCATAACACAAACTGAAACGATAAAACGCTGCGCATTCGCAGAATAGAAACGGATAATCGGTGCGCATGTGCATAAGCACCCTAAACCGTTGGTTTCCAAACGAACCAACGAACCAACGAACTAACGCATCGCAAACGTGGTCGAAACGGCGTTGAAACGTAGAAACTCGGTGATAAAACGGTTCCCGTACTGTATTAGTATTTTGTACACACGGCAAAACCGTCATTTTTTTTCACTTACACGGAACTGGATTCCAAAACAATATTCTCATTTCTGACCAGCTCCACGACTGCTAGTGAAATGCGGACATCACGGTTGGCAATTTTTTCGAAACAGCCGTTGAATTAAAATAATATATATAAGTTTCATAGACATATAATTAGTTATGCTGTAAGGTTCATTGACTCTTCTGATGATGAATGCATAGACAATGACTGGTAATCTGTATGGTCATTAAGATGATTGAACCCGCGACCTTTGGAGTAAGCGGTCAACACTCTTTCAACTGCGCTACCATTCATCTTAGAACGTATTGTGCTCTTTGTGCCATCGATGGCTAATAGACGATCAGTTAATCAAACAAGTCTTTCCTGCGATCTTAAAAGGTTTTTTAATTAGAGGCGCGGCATCGGACATACTACCCCTGGGTTCGCAGTCGAAGGCCTTAACCACTGGAGCACTAATCCACTCATTGTGCAACTTCTTATAGGAACAAAGTTTGTGTTGAACCCTGGCCAGCCACCATAACATTGACATGCTTTGAGAATATATCAATATCAATTCTTCAAATAACTGTAATTAATTATTGCTTTTATTTTCCTAGGAAAGGAGAATCCTGCAACCACAAAGCTGCTCTGTTCTACGCCTTGGCTGACATCAACTGTACAAAGAAGGAGGGGCTTAATACAGCGTCATGAACAGAATGCAAATGGAAACAAACAAGAAAAAGAAAATTAACGCCAAAGAAGATCTTCATTTTAAGAAAATTAAATTTGAACAAAGTAGAAGTTCTGAGCCTAAAGTAAAGACATTGTGTGTGACAAAATTATTTGAAATATCCCAATATCCTTCAGTTATGAATGTTAAACCTGTAGACGTCAACAGTTTTGAAGAGAAAATGAGAGCGTTTAATCCACATGCAGTCTGGCTTTATACTGTTGGGTGCAGTGTTAAAAATAATGAAAATGATACAAAACCACAGAATTATACTAATATGGAGTTCGTGTATAGGGAAAGAGTAGATTCAGAAAGTGAAAAGTCAGTTCAAATCTAACTTCAGTAGGTTGGAGTGTAATAAAAACATGTGCACTGATAGCAAAAAACAGACTTGGTGACAGTTTAGAAATGACACATGGAAAGACATTGGAAAGGGTTTGTAAACCACGTCTAATTTTGGACTTGTTGCAAAGCGCAAAGACACTACACCACCAGAAGGTGCACTGGAAACAATTTTAGGGTACACAGAGTTTAAGGCTGCCAGTACAGAATGGGGAGTAAAACTCGAACCAGCAGCTAGAAGAAAATATGCATCTGTCATCAAAAGAACACACAATGCTATGGAAGTGAGACTTGGCTTGGTTAATCCAGTTTACCCTCATTTGGGGAGTAGTCCAGATGCCATGCTCTGCTGCAAGTGTAATGAATGTAAAGGAAATGGTGTTTTAGAATTAAAGTGCCCCTTCACTCACAGAACTGTTCATCCTGAAGCAGCAAAGGATTCTGCATTTTTTTGTGAAATACACAATTGATGTTTAAGATTAAAAAGAAATCACAATTATTTTTACCAGATATAGGGACAAATGGCTGTTTGGCAGAGTGTCATATTGTGATTTTTTTGTTTGGACACTGTGTGGCTATTCAATTAAAATAATTCAATTAGACAGTGTTTTGTGGGATGACTTATTTGAGTTTTGTGATAGCAGAGCGGTTTACTGAAAGAGTTAAAAGAGGACTAGCATTGTACTGATATTGGCAGATGCAGGTAATGCTGGATTGACATTCGCAAATAAATACTCACCGACTTATGTAGTAAGTTACTATATTAAAATTGGATTTAAAGGTTTACATCACTGGCACACAAGTACATAATAAAGTGCAATGAAATAAAATCAGGAATAATAATTTCAGATTCTTATATTGATTATTGAGGTAGTAGGCAGAGATGCTGATCTGTTTTCAGTATACATTATATATACCGTATATCATAATTATGCTGATAAAACTTGCACCAAATGTTGATATATAATTGTAAACAAATTTAAAAAAGTTTGTAAATTTATAATCATATTAATACCTAGTATGTCTATTAAATATAATAGTTATAACAAGTTCAACTGTTTTGTCTTCCTAAGGCCTAAACAATTCCTGCGTCTCCACGAACATGGCCCAAAAATAAGGATCGTTTGGAACTGTAGGCAGGATATAATCTTTATTTTTTAAATAAAAAAAAACACATTTGTTATATTTTGCCAAACCCAAAATATTTCAAGTCAGGGGTAAAATAAGGCCATTCTTGTTAGTGAAAATACAAGTATTTTTTTACACAGTCCACATCATATCCACATAGTTACTTTTATAAAAGTATATGGTATTGACCCATATATTTAACATTTCATATACTTCATATTGACTTGAAGGAAGAATGATTGTCAAAAGGGTTTTAACAAATAAACATTTAAACATAAATATTTTTAATTTGAATTTATTATGCAAGCATATTTTTCCTTTTGGTTCAAAGTAACAGTAAAAGATAAATAAGATAAATAAGATATTGCATGTATATCTGTTTCATATCAAATTATATGTGTGAACAAGTTGAAGGGTTTTTACAACATATCAATACAATTTTTACAGAGATAAAAATACATACTGTTTGTTATAGCACTATGACATGAAAGTCATAGAAAAGGTGTTTTATTTGACAGATTTGTTTACTTTCAGAGTTTATGTTATCCACAGGCACTATTTATTTAATATTTATGGTCTTGGTACTAATGGTGGCTGTAAGTTTGTGAGATAGACACAGATTTTCCAAATTTAACTGGCCTGGCGTGACAGTGTTATTGATATAACACCCTGTAAAATGCGACAGTTATTCATCATCTCAATGGCCTTTTCAACATATATTTGCTGATTGGCAATGCAGCGTGTGTCTTCAACTTTTTTGTCGAAAAAACTTGTTATTTTTAAGTGGCGGAATGATTAACTGAGCTCCCCTTTCTGATGTCAAGTCACTAATTAAAAATCCTTTGTCAGCCATTATTTGATCACCCGGTTCCAAAAGGTTTAAAATTCCACTTGTTTTATTAAATTGTTTGTCGCTTATGCTTCCTGCCCATAAACTAGAAGCAAAAGTAATAACACCATTTCGGCTTATTCCAATCAGCGATTTGTCGGTCATGTGCGACTTGTAATGCGAATACATAAGAAACTGTTCTGTAATGATTGTGGAGTTCGAGTATCAATTTCTGTGCAGTCTATTACGTCTTCAAGTTAATAGGAAGGTTTCCTCTTACTATCTCCTTTGAGGCCAAGGTGTCAGAAAGGAAAGTTTCACACTCAAGTATGAAATCCATCAACTCACAATTTCACTACACGTTAATTTCAAAATGTGAAAACGATGTGCCAAGTCCTGAAATAGAAGCCAAAGGCGACGTCTCATTAGCACGAGAAAGCATTCATCAATGTATCTCTATGCATGTGATCTGTCTTGTAAGCCATCTCCAGTGTTCATTTCTTCCATTTCATCAAACAAACTGTAAAATGTTCAAGCGTTTGGGATGCCAGTATAGAACATGACATCAACTTTGGTATTTCCAATGTCTTCAAATGTAATGTCTGGTTTAATAACCTGAATTCCTACATACTTAGTAAGAGAATCATTTATGGTTTCTGTTTGTGTTAGTGCAGTTGAAGTTCCAACTGTAGTTTGTATTGAAACTGAAGCGAATGTACGAGTGCTTCCATTGATCGTCTGTACTTCTTTGTTAACTATTTTTGAAACTGATATTACTTCACCACAATAATCATGAAAATAACACGATACTTCTAGCTCTGATGCAGTTTTGTTTACCTTAATGGATGCATTAGTGTAAACAACGTGGTCATCGGTGTCGTCATTTCCTACAGTTGGACCAGTAGTTATTGTGGCTGTCTGTGCTTCCTTCTTAATCTGAAATATATTAAATACATTTATGTCCATGAACACCTGTATTTTGAAATTCCTGTTATTCCATAACTCCATGTATTTACATTTAGATCATAAACAACACTAGTAACTGATTGAACACTTATAAATACATCAGTTTCCAAGGCTTATAATATGTTTATTTTCTATATTTGGTCAAACACTTGGATATGTACATGTGTTTGTGTCGATTCTTCTATATAAGATTAAGTATAACTCAACTGAGGTCGAAAAATACGCGATTTTGCTGCTATACAATTGGACGTCAAAAAGGTCGAACATGGCCATGTTTACGACGTCACATATAAATATATGCTCTATTAACCTTAGAAAAAAATACATATTCACATTGGAAATTACTTTTAGTTTTATTATATACCAATTATACTACTGGTTTCGAAAATAATTTTAAAGGTATATTCCTTCTTAATTGGATAGGCCGACATGACAAAGTCTTTATTTTGAGTGCGTATGTTTCTTTTCGTGTTAGGGTCTTTGCATAACCCAATACACCAATGTTTTCGTCCATTTCTTTTTCCAATACATATTTATTACATTACAAACATGCCTGAATACATGCCGTCATGACGGCATAGCTGAAAAAAGACAGAGGCATCCGTAATCTTGGTTAAATGCTTTCGGTTAATGTTATGAGAGTTTCATGTTGAAGAGACGTGTGATAATAAAATTCACTACGGACTTTCCATTTAATTGTTCGACCATTCTGATTGGTTCGCTGAAAAGACTTGATTCAACTCGATTGAGACCACAAAGAAATGCAAGACATATTATTGCCCAATAGTGCCAGATCAGTAGTCACGAATAGAGGGATTAATCCCTTGTACAAAGATTATTTTCATCTATTGTTGGAACGCCCGGTGTTTGCGATTGCTCCCACAACAGAAGGATTAACTTTGCCATTTCAATAGGCTATTCTTAAAGTGTCCGGTCTTAAATCAACATATTCATTCATTGATGGTTAACAATAGAATACGATATAAAGGACTTTTGAATAGAACAAATAATTATTTGTTGGACGTGGGACTGACGAAATAGTCCATGGTGATCGTGAAAGTGTTGCGATCATGAGTGACACACGCGTGATGTTTTCTAAAAGTAATGTCGAGCCTGCGCATTTAGAAATAGTACACTTAATATCATTTTGTCAATGAACGTCGAGCAGTCCACATCGTTCCGAAGTAAGTGTATTTTATTTTTTTTTGTTGATGTGTTTTGTTCATTAGTTAATTATTCCATTACAAGAAACGGTCGTTATAAATTATTATAGTTGTTATATAAACATTTTATTTAGTTAATCAATTAATTTTTTATACAATTATTGGTCATTTTTAACATATCGTTTTTTGTTTGTTTTAGTTATACATTCAATAAGTAAAGAGTAGCGATAGTTGTTTTATATGGTTCCGTCTAGGTCTTAGGGCCTGACCCCTAATGTCAGCGACCACGCCCTAGATCGAGTATACAAGTCAGCTCTGTATCATTTTAAAAAAAATACATGGTTTTAAAATCATGATCTTCCAAAAAAGTATCACTACCTTTCTAAACTTAGATATGACGTCAGTCGGCGTGCCTTCTATATCAAAACTAAGTACGCACATACGACGTTATCCAAAATGGCCGCCGCGCATGCACATCACATATATGCGAATCGAAACAATATGGCCGCCGTGTATACTAACATACATCCAACATGGCCGCCGTGCATGGTTAATAGTAACTATCGCTTATATGCAAATAAATTTATATTTAGAAACAAGATGAAGCCCGTTTGTTTACACCCAAAGCGACCGGTATACTACTAATATACATTACAGCATACGTCTGCATAAATTAGTCCAGTAATGACATGTTATCATATACTGGAATCTGATGTTGTTTTGATATTTTATTTGACTTAAGCATACATGGCAGTTAATCATCATCTTATCAAATGGATGTTTGGCAAAAAAAGGAATTAATCAAAATTATGTTTTAAATTAAAGAACTTACCAAATTTACATTATAAAGAATAGAAATGGATGTTTCATAAACTAATATATTACATTATTTACTGATGCAAGGATTAAGGTAGATATTATTCATAAGAAGTTTATACTAAGTCTCTTCATACATTAGCAAAACAACATAAGATTCCTGTATATGATAACATGTCATGACTGGACTTATCTATGCAGTCGTTAGCTGTTATGAGTTGCCTTGCTTATTCATTCATCAACGGACATAATTAAACGGCATTAATATATATTGGATTGGGATTATTTTTAAACACAAAAGTATGATAAGCTTTTAAATCCCGGTTACAAAATCTCTGCGATGATTTATATACGACAATGTATCTCATTTTAATTCGTCTTTTCTCAATGAAAAGATATCCGTTTCTTGTGGAAATGATTGTGCTCGAGTACTGGTTAACCTTCTTAGATCCATGAAAAGAGTGGTTTGGTTCACTGTTCGTCTTTTAGCCCTCGAAGGCACAAAATGACGCTAATATTCATATAAACAAAACACTTGTTTTATATAAAAATATGCTGGTATTGATAGCTTCATATAGTAATACATTCATGGTGCAATGATGCCTTTGATGCGGAAACGCATGCCGCTTGATAAAATTCACTCCTACAAGTACTGTACTTTGGTTTACCGCCACCGCCGCATGATCGCCTCCCCGTTATTTCCTGGTACAGGATCGTCATACTTAACTGGCCACCATAGCATTCCCCTCCTCAGTTATTACTGTACAATGTTTGATTAAGAGATATTAGGTTTAACAGTATTCCAGTAATATTTATTTTTGAATGGGGTTTAACGCCATTTCCAACACACTTCATGTTATATATGGCATATCCAGTTTTATTGGTAGGGGAAGACATCAGAATGAATCTTGGTAGAACCACTATCCTTCCGCAAGTAACTGGCAAACGAACCCACGGCATTAGCAATGAGAGGTAAAAAATCTTGGGCGGCGAATTATACCACTCGGCCACGGTTGACCCTATGCGTACAAAGTATAGTATAGTATATCAATAAAGAATAATTAGATATTAAATTGTTTAAATACAGTACGGGTAAGATACGGTTACAGTACCCGTGTACCGGTTAACGGCATCCCCGCTACATCGACTCCCCTCCTACTCACCTCCATTAATTGTCCGGAAATTTTGATTTATCGCCGCCGCTTGATCGCTTTCTTCACTACTCGATATGCCTGTTGACGTCTGTTTATCTCAGAATGCCGCCTTACACCAAGAAAATGCAACTCTCTATACAACTGTCGCACGCTAAAATTAGTACACATGACTTTAGTATACGGGTCATACCTAAGACTTTAAAAACTAGACGGTTCCTCGCTTGACACGCAGTATTTAGAGGAGAGTTCTAGGTCTGGTCGGTCCAGTGTCAGTATAATGTGACTGGGTGGGGTATCATACCATGTGTCTGCGACATGATATTCCAGTGTGACAGCGCTCAGAATACTGTCTCAAGTAGACACCGTCGCAATATAACTGAACAATTGTTGAAAGCGACACTAAACACAATACAACAACAACTTTTGTACACATGACTTTAGTACACATGACTTTAGCTTAAACATAAATGTATTATTCGTAATTCTAATTGTTTGTATTCGGCTTACATTATCAATGTTGAATTTACACATTAACGGTAAAATGTAATCCATTAATAAATGAATAAACAGAACAAGCGAATACTATAGACGCTAAGAAATTCACAGGTTCTGTTCTGCACTGTTTCATTCTGTTTAATACCTAACAACAACGCGCTAAATTGTACTCTTCATAGAACAGGAATTATACACGAGTAACATGATATAATCACATTTCCTCGTATGCAGATACAAATCCAATACGACATATATATACGCAAACATCGGAAATACCGTTGTTGTGATTTCAATTATCTCCCTTTATGAAATAAATACATATACTTTCACTGTTTCTTCATGATCCAACGGGTTTCTAAATGTGTCCTTTATATAGCATGTGAGTTGTCAAGCTTTCAGTTAATGTATGTAAGTGTCCCTCCAGTCTAGATGTGTTGTATTGTCAACCCATAGTATATAAATCATTGTTAACACCATTTCTATTGGGTTGATATATGCCTTGATCTGATGGCCATGGTTTGCATTGTAGCTAGGCGAGCTTGCCTCAGTCAAGTATATATATTTATGTTTGTTTTTTTACAAATATATGTACTGAACAGAACAACTAACTCGCCAACTGACATTTGATGTATTTTCTCAAAAGTATCAAAACAATTTCCTTTAAATGTGGACTTGAATAAGTAAGAAAATGTAAGATAACAATGATCAAGACTGTATTTTTATACCATCATGGGCTAACAGACGATCAGTTAACTTAACCACTGTTTCCTGGGATCCTCAGAGGTTATCCAGTACTCGAGCACAAACCATCACCGCAAGTTTCAAACTTGAATCAGCAGAGACGAATGATAATGAAATGCATTGTCGTACATTAATCATCACGGAAACTGTGACCAAGCGGGTATTCAAACACATTCTCTACATTACACCTATTCCGAATGAACACTGTCACACATAGCTTCTTAACCTTTCATAGCAGTGTGCATAAATGGGATTATTGTTACACTCTGTTCAATATATTTCCTTTAACATAATTAGGTATGAGGGTCCTCTGTAGCCTAGTGGTCTAAGACAATGTCCGCTAATGACCACTGACTCCTCACCCCTGAAGTCTTGGGTTCGTGTCTCTCTTTGTCAAAATAATTAAGTTGGCAAGTTGCTTGCAGAAGTAAGGTTGTTCTACTCAGTCATTCACCTAATTTGTCTTTTTTTTCAATTTTTGAATAGAAAGAGCCTATGTAAAATATACAACAAGAGGTCCGAGAGGGTCTGTATCGCTCTAATGACAACAATACAGATGAACATTTCAGAGGAAATGATGTTTGGAAGTTCCTCTTCCACAAATCTTTTAGCAGATCATTATTCAATGCTACACATAAAATGTCAAAGGTCATTTGTAGTTGAAGCATGCTGGTTCAAGACCATGTCCGTGATCTTGTGGTTACATGACTGCTGCACAAGTTTGGTTAAGATTCAATGAAAAATGATGGTGTTATTGCGTCTACAACAATTTCACTAAATTAAACTATGTAAAGCAGTGACCCCTGTGGCGGCTCTAAATGTTACCCTAGGGACCCAATCTCAACAAAACTTAAAATGTATTTTTAAGTTTCGCCTGATGTCTAGGTATGTAAGCCATGTAGCAAGGCAGTTGTTGTCAATTCACGCTGGTTCAAACACTTTTCCGAGATCTTGTAGTTATATAACTGCTGTGCAAACTTGGTTAAGATTCAATGAAAAATGGTGGTGTTATTGCGTCTACAATTTCCCTATATAAAACTATGTAAAACAGTGGCCCCTGTGACTGACGGCCCCAAATTTTAACCCAGTGACCCGATCTCAACACAACTTTTAGGGGACCTCCATGCAATGGTACATGTAAAAAATCTAAGGTATACACCTTAAACATTCTGAGAAATTATTTTTAAAAGTTTTGCTTAAAATGTGCTTATAAGCCCTGTAGCGAGGGCAGTTGTCGAATCACGCTGGTTCAAGAACTTGTCCGAGATCTTGTGGTTATATAACTGCTGTGCAAGTTTGGTTGAGACTCGATGCAAAATGCTGTCGCGTCTTCAACATTTTCCCTATGTAACTATGTAAAACAATGACCCATGTGGTGGTTTTAATAAACCTTTAAATGACACAGACTCATCTGAACAATATACCAGATCTTAATGACATCACTGGTAAATTTTGTTCTCTTTGGTAGATTTTGTTTATAACACACAATTCCCTTGAGCTGACAAGTATAATGTTGCGGCCCCAATTACAAGGTTTTCATTTGATGACACACCATTTATGTAATTGTTGTAAAGTATGAACAAATTCAAGTTTGACCAATTTTACAGCCAGTGTGGTTCCGGCTAAGAATATAATCACTGTCGGTATCTGCAGAGGGATAGGAATCCTCAGAAAGGGTGTCCTGTTCATTTTATGAGTTTTTGTCATGTTCATTATTGTGATTAAAATACCAACACCTGTGTAGTTCCAGGGAGCCATATGAGTGATGGCAAGTATAGGATCACGGTGGCCATTGCATGTCGTAGAAAACAACAATTTGAATAATACGATAGGATTTGCTAAGCTCTGCAGTTCTGCAGGTATCACGGTTCTAGGTTCATTTTGCATAGTTATTTGTTGCTGTATCTGTTTAATCTGTATGTAAATTTGTTCTTTTTTTTTAGTGAACCTGGAATATTCTTTCCACTTTTTCCATAAACTGCAGTGAAGTCTTTACATTGTTTAAAATTACTTCTAAAATAGACCTGAAAAAGAAAATTTACTTTTTCCCCATTCATATGTTAAAATCATTGTCACCTTAATGGGCCCTAGTTCCTTTATTTGAATTTATATGAAACCTTCATTCATGAGCATTTAACTCACCAGTTCTCGAGATAAAGATTTTTGAAATTTTATAATTGTATTGTTTTTTTTAAACTGCTTTCCATTTAGATATTGAATCTCCATCAACAGTTTTGTCTCCGTTGTTATGACTTTACAATACTCCAGAACCCAAGAGCCCCTTCTAGTCCTGTCTTCCCATAGCATTTCCGTGTAAAAATGTCCCGTTACCGTACCCAGCACCTTCTATTCATGTCTTCCCATAGCGTTTCCGTGTAAAAATATCCCGTTACCGTACATAGCCCCTTCTATTCCTGTCTTCCCATAACGTTTCCGTGTAAAAATGTCCCATTTCCGTACCCAGCACCTTCTATTCATGTCTTCCCATAGCGTTTCCGTGTAAAAAATGCCCCGTTACCGTACCCAGCACCTTCTAATCATGTCTTCCCAAATTGTTTACGTGTAAAAATGTCGCGTTACCGTACCTAGCCCCTTCTATTCCTGTTTTCCCATTGCATTTCCGTGTAAAATTGTCCCGTTACCGTACCCAGCATCTTCTACTCATGTCTTCCTATAGCATTTCCGTGTAAAATGTCCCGTTACCGTACCCACCACCTTCTATGCATGTCTTCCCATAGCGTTTCCGTGTAAAAATGTCCCGTTACCGTACCTAGCCCCTTCTATTGATCAAACCTGTAATCTCTTCAAAAGTGAAACAAATTATGAATAAATTCAATGGACACGTACTACTTTTCTGTGAGGATGTTATACAAAGAAGTTTTCTACTTTTAGTTCTTTGATTTGTATTTCTAGGTCTAGTAATTAATGTCAGCTTGATTGCAACTTACTTCAGAGTTTTGGGAATTACTCTCAAGTTATATTTTCAATAGAGCCAGTACTGGGTATCATTTTTGAGAATCAATCGGGCGAATCTGGATCAAACATGTGACCTGTCGTGAGCAGCCAAAAGCCTATCCACTACACAAAACTGCCCGCAATGATTTATAGCAGTCTCGAGTTATCATTGTGGCTGTGAATGAAGATATTAGAAGATATCAAAATTACATGTAGCATTTTCATAAATGGGTGGAATTCATTTACGTCCCTAGAAAATAAGGACATTTTTAACAATTATTTTGTAGTTAATACTTTTTTATATTTAATACTGGCCTAAAGCTTTATTAATTCCACACAAAATGTAACCGAGGGTTCAATTTCCTATATATTATTTTAGTTTAAACATGATCCATGTTGTCTGGAGTACACATTGCAGTAGATTATTTCTTCATTGGTTTTTGGTCTGTATCCACTCATTCTGAAAAACAATAAAACATAATGTAATTGTGTAATATAACGTTTAAATCACAACAACAATGATTTGTTTTAAATTTCGCACTTAAAACACATGCTTTGGCAGCAACAGCAATGAATGTTTTAATATTAAACCTGTGTATTTGGTCACCTCTATTGAGCAACGACTTGTTTTAAGCAGATATTTGCTATTTTTGTTCCTTCCCTTGACTGGCTGCTCAAGACAGGTTTGACTGTAATTGGGTAATGTAACTTTAAAATGACAACAGTGAATGTTTAAGTGCACTTCGGAAAACATGTTTTTGGAGTGACAGCAATGAAAGTTTTAATATTAAATGTAAACAACAAAACTATAATAAACATAATTTAGTCCAAAACATGCTTGAACATTTTGTTTATTCTGTATTATGAGACTTGGATTATTTTATCAATTAATTAATTGCGAGAATACTTATTATGCAACAGTTCTGAATTTATATTTCTTGCATACCTTAAAGGATATCTGCATCTTTCCTGGGGCCAGATATATTTTTATTCCACTATAGGGCTGTAAGTTCTCATGCTACCATCCAGGATCCAGCATTAACAAATTTGACACTTTAAATGCGATCGTGGTAAAATGAAATATGTATAACATGTAAACTAAACTACCAATGTGTTTGGCATGCAAGACAACTAAACTAACTACCGATGTGTTTGGTATGCAAGAAACATAATCATTTATGTTTTTTCTGTTCAGGTAGAAAATCTGATCCCTTGGGACAATCGATGTCACAACTTTTTATTATCTCTTCCATATTGTCACCAATGAATTCTGATCAGCAAGACAAGGTGGTTGCATACATGCAGTCAGAAACTGTATATACGAGGTATGTTAAAAATATATGTGGACTATCGTAATATTTTCAACATTTAATATAGCACATGAACACAAATTATATTGCCAAAAAAAGTAACATTTTCTCTATGCAATTACTAAATTTCACATTGATATTGATATACCCTAATCCTAGTAATAGCTCTTAAAATATGAATGTAATGGCTACAATGTTTAACCGGCTGAATATACATGAAGTTTTAAACTCATTGCATCATTGCACAGTTCAAGGAAGAGGGATATAAAGATGTGTATGATAAATAGGTGAGAAGACATGTATGAAATGTATCCAAGGTCCTGTTGGATACTTCACTAGATGCAATTTGGCCGGTTACAATATTTGCAATTAACGCGAACTGCTCCGGGTAACCATTACATGCATATTTTCAAGTGCTGTTGCTACATAAACGTATTCAATAAAGGTCTGAGATTTTAACAGAATGTACTGTAGCCATGTTTACGACTCTTTAGGAAAAATGGACAGTTGAAGCAGTCAGTTGATTGTATTGTTGTAGGCGAGATATTCTTTTAGAGTATCTAGATGCTTCATAAGGTGACGGTCTCTGTCAATGTCAACCAGTCTATTATGTATTTTGTAAACAAGTGTCAAACTTTGGTACATCTTTACTCTAAGGTTGATCATTGCAAATCGTCAATGACAGTAATGATGTAATGCCATCTCCTACATGTCCACTGGGCTGCTGTTCTTTGCAACACTTCAATTACATGTTTGTTGACCCCCGAGTGTGAAAGTGGAGACGCATGCTCGATTTGGGGTCTAATTAAAGTTTGGTATGCAATGTGTGGCGTTCAGTCTAATGTATCAGTTATTGTAATCTCCACATACTTTGTTGCTTTCACCTTGTCAAACGTCTGTCCATGTAAAGTGTAGTGGTAATTAATTTGTTTTTTTCTGGTTGGTGTTCTCAGTGAGTTACATTTGGATACATTGAAATGCTTGAGCCACTGTTACTACCATGTACCAAGTTTCTGTAAATGTGTCTGGTTCAATGCAGTTCATAAGAGAATACATATTTTTGTAGAGAGACAGTCATCAGCAAAAAAGCATTATATTTGATGATATACCTTTTGGTAGGTTTTAATGAACAATAAGAAGAGAATTGGAACTAGACAGAAGTCTTGGTGAACTCTGGATATAACTGGAGCTTTGTCGGAGTGCATTCCGTCAAGTATTACTTCTTGTGTCTGGTCTGATAACCATGAGGCAATCCAACAGTTGGTTGTCCCTCTTACACTGTAGTAGACGCTTGTTGAAATCTTTGTTGAAGGCTTTGATATAATAACGTCTGTCTATTTGTATTTCTTATTGTATCCAGATTCAGTGCTATGCCATGAACGAATTGAACTTACTGAGTTTCACAATAATATTTTGCTTCTTAAATTGTGCCGTGAGTCAACAATTATATCGTTTGTTTGTGCTTCATTATATCACTAGAACCTTACACTTTACGCATGTTAGTGGGGTCAGTCATCAGGATACCATTTCCTCCAAGGTACATTTTCTTATATCCATTCCTAAGGCTTTTAATGTAAGACCAGAACTTTTTAGGGGTAGCCTTGGGATTTTCCTCCTCCTATTAGTTTAAAATATTATTAACAACTGCAAGAGGTGTCCAAGCAACAAGGCTCCTGTCAAAGTGTATGACGAGATATTTAATTTCAAGTGTATGACGAGAAATTTAATTCCAAGTGTTAGACAAGAGATTTAATAGAAAACAAGAGCAAAACGTCGTCTTTGACTATTCGAATCATTTGTCACAAAATTGAGATCGATGACCAATCCAAGTAAACAAGAATCATATCACTAAATTGAGTATATTGTTCAACTGCAAAATCCTGTATGAAGTTTCAATACAATACATGCAGTGACTGTCCAAATATAAACTTAATTATTAAAAGTTATCCTATCCAAGAAAGAATAATCCAACTTAGTCACTAGTAATGCAATAGTTTTGATGATTGGGAAGTATTTTTTCAATGCAATGGCCATCTAGATAAAACATTTTAAACTTTAACCAAGGTTGACCCCCGGGTGAGTACAATTGCCCTCCTTATTCTTCAAATAGTCGAGCTAAAAAAACTATTTAATTTTAAATTGATCTCAGATGTCACTGAAAGGCTAGATGTGTGTCAGTTTCAACCACAATAGATCAAGTATGTAAAGAAAGAAACATTGGGGAAGACAAGGAAAGAGTAAGGTACCAAAGACAGAGAGGTAAATACAATGTCCCCTTATCCCAAAAGACACTGCCCCCTCTGAACAAAGACAAACATGTTTCATGGGCGGATTCAGCCCCCCCCCCCCTTCCCTCCCTCCTAAAATTCAAGATTTGGAAACAAATATACAAACACAAGCAATAGCATTGTTTTCAAAATAAGGGTCCCCTCTTCAAAGTCTGGTGTAAAGTAATTTTTAAAATTTGGAATAAAAATCCTAAATGAGGAGTATGAGGGGAATCCCCTAATACAGGTGGTTTCTTTAAAATCGAATTTATAAAGACATTTCTTAACAAGGAGACCAGTCCCCTCATTCACTCAAAACAAGAGTATATTAACATAAATAATTGGAAACAAATATGCAAACACAAACAATAGCATTTTTTAAAAACGAGGGGACTGGTCCCCTCTTCAAAATCTGGTGAAAAGTAAATTTTAAGAATTTTAAAAGCAATTTCTAAGTGAGGGGACCGGTCCCCTTTTTCAGGTGATTTCTTTAAAATCGACTTTTCATCTGATTTTCATGAGGGGACCAGTCCCCTCGTTCTTTTCTAAATAGTTGCCTCTAGTTAAAAGTACAAACCTCAAATTTCTCAAATTTTGAAAGAAATTTCTAAATTAGGGGGACTGGTCCCCTCGTTCGTGTGATATTTTTTTAAAATTAACTTGTTAAAATATTTGCCTTTAGTTGAAAGCACAAATCTTAAAATTATCAAATTTTGAAATACAATTCTAAACGAGAGAACCAGTCAACTCATTCACTAAAAAGTATATAAACATCAAAATTTGGAAAAAATATACACACAAGCAATAGCATTGTATTCAAAATGAGGGGACAGATCCCCTCTCACATGATTAACTGTAAAACTTAAAGATATCGCTATTCATCATGTTTTAAAAAAGGGTACCAGTACCCTCTTTCATTTGTCTAGTAGTATACTTAATATATAAACATATAAACACCAACTTCTTGAAATATTATTAGAGGAATAGCGTCATTTTCAAAATTATGAGACTGGTCCCCTCTTCAAAATCTGTTGAAAAGTAAATGTGAAAGAAATCACCCGAACAGTTAGTTACATCAACTTCTAAAAGGGGGTGGAGGGGGAGGGAGGATCAGAAACATCATTTTTTAAAGATATGATGCCCTCTTTCGGTCAAAAGTAACAACAAAAATATATTAACATCATGTTTTTAAAAAACCTACTGTAAAAAAGCATTTCAATAATTATGTTCAAAAGATGGGACTCAGAATGTAATCCAAAATCTGGTAACCTGTCTCTTTTTAAAGAAACATCGGCTAAAGTATGTCATCAGAGTATAAAAGAGAAGACAGGTCCACTCTTTCCAGTCTTGAAACAAAAGTGTATTAAATCATTACCATCATAATTATTTTCAGAAACCGTGGTCTGGTCCGCTTTTAATGTAATTCTTGTAGAATTTTCAAATCTGATTCCACAACTAACAACTGATCAATTGATGAATATTTGAATACCCTACTACCAACTGCCAACTACCTACTTTTCACACATTAGTAATAACCATTGAGTTTAATTGAGGGGACCAGTCGCTTCTCTTTTTCTCCAAAATACAAATGTAGCTTAGCATTGTTCAAAATTTTTTAATGTAATACTAACACAAGCAGTTTCCTCTTTCACTTAATATGTAAAAACTGTATGGAAAAATATATCACAGCAATTACAACATATTTCGAAAAAGAAGGGACTGGCCCTTTAATTCAAGAAATTGTATTCCAGTACAATGTCCCTTTTTCAGAGAAAATAATAGAAATCTTCTAAAAACAAGTAGAAAGTATATATATATATAGTAGAATAGTTTTATATTTGGAAACTGGACTATGTCTGATATTTTACATTCTGTCACTCCATGTACCGTTTTGATAATACCATGTTTCTCGAAGCAAAGACGAGTTTGAATTGTCAATATTTACTGTACAGTAGACATGAATAACCACTGTTGAGTTCAAGTGCTTGTTTCCAGACTCCAATATTATGTATTAACTCTGTACCATCCAAAATATCATATACGCATTTTGCTGCACTATGTCTATAACATCGTAATGTTCTCTTGTGTAGGTGTGTATGGCAGTTATACAACTATTTTATTTCGTCTATGCGCATACATTGATATGTCCTGAAATGTTAAAATACGAAACAAAATTATTAATGTATCTATTATTTATATGGTCCGCCTTTTTAGAGAGTAAATGTTCAAATATCATCAGAATTAATAACAGCAGTAGCAACAGCAGTAAACAGAGTAGCTTTTAAAAATCATCATAATTATAACAGTAGCAGCAACAGCAAATAGAGTAGCTGTTCAAATATCATCATAATTGATAACAGCAGCAGCAAACACAGTACAGGTTCAAATAGCATCAGAATCAATAATAGCAGCAGCAACATCCAACCGAGTAGTTGCTCAAATATCATCATAATTAATAAAAGTAGCAACAACAGCTAACTGAGCAGCTATTCAAATATCATAAAAAATAACAACGGCAGCAACAACAGCAAACACAGTCTCTGTTCAAATATAATTAATAACCGCAGCAGCAACAACAAACAGAGAAGCTGTTCAAATATTATCATAATTAATAACAGCAGCCGCAAACAGAGTAGTTGCTCAAATATCAGCATAATTAATAAAAGTAGCAACAAAAGCAAACAGAGCAGCTAATCAAATATCATCATAATTAACAACGGCAGCAACAACAGCAAACACAGTCCCTGTTCAGATATCATCATAATTAATAACAGCAGCAGCAACAGCAAACAGAGTAGCTGTTCCAATATCAGCACAATTAATAACAGCAGCAGCGACAGGCAACAGACTCAGAGTATTTTTTCATATATTATCATAACTGATAACAACAGAGTTTTCCTTAAGAGTTTCGTTATTTTCCATCCCGAATACATAGGCAAGCTCTTTACTTGTTGAGAAAGAACAGAACTATGACATTATTGTACTATACGAGATGTTACCCGCTGGAGCGGTTATGATAACAATGACATTAACGTTGATTCTGTATTTCAACATATTCTTCGAAAGACAAACTATAATATTTTGGATAAAAATATGTAACGTTTACATTATGAATCGCGTTACAAATGACTCTATAGTATCACGTTAAAACAGAGTACGATTAGCGGTCGAGGATTTACACGAATGATTTCATAATTAAAATGTATCATATAGTCCCGAAAATACAATTATTATTATTAAAAGTTGTTTTTGGCGCACATCCCAATAAAAGTTTCATTTGCAGATAGAAAAGAGATCTTCATCTGAGAGATTGCATAGCATGTTGAAACATTAGCTTTGTTAGGGTTAAGAGCTATTATATCACCAAATATAATAACAATTTGCAATTCCATCCGCATTTTCAGTTATTTCCATCAGTATTATATGCATTAGCAAATGGTGGTCATATTGATATATAAGGTTTGAAGCCGACAATTCGACATAGTTATATATTTACCTCAGTCTCGTCTATGTACAACGCAATAATGATAATAACATCACTATCAAACAATACATGTGCATAGTCATTCAAACATAAAAATTACACAAGACTATCACACAATGCTAAAGATAATTAAATATCGATTCACATAACATGTGTAGTACTGCAAATCGATGTATTAATAACCAAATACTAAAAACTCTGAGAAGAAAACAAATAACACAATTGCGCAATATGAAAAATATATTAAAGTAACAAGTATCCCCTCTATGGTGGTATTAGTGATTTTTGTAATATCATAGGTAATGGTGGGCGTGGTGGTAATAGTGGTTGTCGTGATATCATAGTTAATGGTGAGCGTGGTGGTAATAGTGGTTGTTGTGATATCGTAGGTAATGGTGTGCATGGTGGTAATAGTGGAATAGTGGTTGTCGTGATATGATATGTAATGGTGGGCATGGTGGTATTAGTGATTTTTGTAATATCATAGGTAATGGTGGGCGTGGTGGTAATAGTGGTTGTAGTGATATTATATGTAATGGTGGGCGTGGTGGTAATAGTGTTGTCGTGATATTTTAGGTAATGGTGGGCGTTGTGGTAATAGTGGTTGTCGTGATATTACAGGTAATGGTGGACTTGGTTGTTATAGTGGTTGTCGTGATATTATAGATAATGGTGGGCGTGGTGGTAATAGTGGTTGTCGTGATATTATAGGTAATGGTGGGTGTTGTGGTAATAGTTGTTGTCGTGATATTATAGGCAATGGTGGGCTTGGTGGTAATAGTGGTTGTCTTGATATTATAGGTAATGGTGGGCGCGGTGGTTACAGCAGTTGTCGTGATATCATAGATAATATTGGGCGTGGTGGTAATAATGGTTGTGATATTATAGGCAATGGTGGGCTTTGAGGTAAAAGTGGTTGTCGTGATATCATAGGTAATGGTGGGCTTGGTGGTAATAGTGGTTGTCGTGATATCATAGTTAATGGTGAGCGTGGTGGTAATAGTGGTTGTTGTGATATCGTAGGTAATGGTGGGCATGGTGGTAATAGTGGAATAGTGGTTGTCGTGATATGATATGTAATGGTGGGCATGGTGGTATTAGTGATTTTTGTAATATCATAGGTAATGGTTGGCGTGGTGGTAATAGTGGTTGTCGTGATACACATGACCAATTGCAATCCATGTGGTAAGAGTTATTTCAAATAATGGTCATTTTGTTTCAATTGATATAACATTTTTAAATATAATACAAATCAGGACTTGTTTTCAAACAAGAACATTCAGTTTAGTTTGATGATTGATCGAAATACTGATCGACTGAAAGATGAATTTTAAAGCACATATTCTTCATATTGTAATTTTGTTCATTATACAAGGTCACATTGTTCTAAAAATATCGTATTCTGTACTTGTGTTAACTCTAATACTTTTGATATCATTTATCAGTGTTTGTCGCGGGACATCGTGCTTGCACGTACGGTGACGATACATTCAAAACATGATAACCGCAATATGACATATCAGAATAACACTTAACCTATTACGACACTCAGCAACCTATACCACCGTATTTTGACCGCAATATACAGAGATATCAATAATGTGTCTAAACATTATCAACACCTTAAAATTCACAACCTACACGTCAACAGAACATGCGCAATTGTTAAAAAGTATGGCCATTTATCCATACACCAATCTTCATAATTTCAAACATAAATATGTTTTTTTCTGGAAAGCGGTTTAAACATTGACCGAATGCTATTTAGCTGTTAAATTAAATAAAACGTTTAACATTAGATAAAATGCATTTATATGTAATGTTAATGACATATCAACTACAGATTGTATATTTTATTGACAAAGCTTTGTTTAGCTAATGGGTCCTCCGTTAACCAGTGGTCTGAGGGGACCGTCTTAAGAACACTCACCTATCAGCGTTATGTTCTGTGACTCAAAAAGCTTTGTGTAAGACAGTTTGCCAATCACTTGTGGAAGGACGGTTGTTCTACTCAGATTCATTCTGAGGTTTTCTTTACGGAAAACCGTTTCACCTCAAAAAGGACGGAAAGTGAAATATAAAGTTGAGCTGCTTCTCAGACGATTACTCATTAATGTGCAACGTTTCGTATGTGTCACATATATAACGTTTTCAGATGGCATGATTAAATATATTTTCCTTTCCCTATATTATTATACAGTTTCTTGTTAACAAGTATTTCAATTCAAGGGGGTATCGACATTTAACCTCTAGCCTAACGATGTAAACGTAATTACCATTCTCTGAATTCGTTATTCGAAAAATATGCTCAAAGTGTGGGATTCTTTTAAATCGATTTCAGCTGTCTTTCTGTTTTCGTCGTAACCCGAAGGTTTAAAAAATATACATCTTTCTTTTATAATGGCAAATTGTCAAGGTTAAATTTTGAGTGCAAAATCAATTTGTTTATAGGTTATCTTATCGTATATCATACGTTCTGTAACGTAAACATCACGCGTTACATATCACATGTTTTCACCAGTATGTATAAGTGCATGTCTATTGACAAGATAAATATTTGCACCAAGGATACGCATCGTAATATTTTTCTTTCTTAATCGCTTTCTTTATCCATTTTAGTATACATTGAAATAATGTGGAGCGCGTGGTCCAGTTGTAGAGCACCTAGCCCATGATCAGAGGGTCGTGGGTCGATTCTCCGCCACGGCTATGAGTGGTGTCCTTGAGCACAACACTTATATATAGGCTTAGTACTGGTTCTACACAGGAAGTCTTCGAGCGTGATTTGCCCAAGTTGTAAGAATTTGTTTCACAATCGATGTAAAATAAATAAGTTTAAACTAATAGAGCATAACATAACATGTATTGATCAACTCTTTTAAATTAAAGTTCAAATCGTGATGATCACAAAGTATTGATAATAGCACTGGCAGCAGACAAAACCGATAAACCCTAGTTTTTAGTGGTTTTCAACCTAAATATATATTAAGCAAATTTTTTTATGAATTTCAAAATACGATATCTACAGTTGTACTGAACGTTCTAAATGATATTTATTGACGAAAATAAAATTTCAACGTTTTAACTCAAAATTTTATTTTAAAAAGTCAATTTTGCTATTATTCAATATTAGGCCGTAGCTTAATAACGTAAAGGAGGGAACTGTATAATGGTGTCTCATAATGACATATATGGAACAAAACTATGTGAAATCAATATAACTTGTATTTATTAGCTATATATATATTTGATAATATTCTTCATTTTTCAAAATCAAAGCAAAATATCTACATAAAGTAAAAATTAATATATGACGAACATTGTTGTTCGAGGGTCTCCTGCAAACTGTTTCGTCACTTATGTGATTCCGAAGTTTTATCCCAGGTTATTTGCACTTCAGTCCTGTTTTCAATAGCTAACCATAACCGTTTGTTTCGTGCAAATTGCTTTTTAAATGACCGAGATATTCAAGTTTGACATATGTGCAGTCATATACACTGACCATTTTACAAGCCACCTTGTAACATGGACGGAAAGACTGAAATTCGTGGCCATATAAAATGCCACATTAAGCTTGGTATAAATGCAAAACAAATATTTGATGAACTGTATGATATATATGGACCTCAGTCCATTTCTATGTACACAGTATTTAGGTTGGTTTAAGCTTTTAAAGCTGGGAAATTGTCTGCCACAGAAAATTGGAAACAAACAATGGAAACGGAAAGATCAAGCACGCCAATATATTGCCAAAAAGACCAACCAGTACGAAGAAAATGATGTACGCAATTTTCTTTCATTCTAGCGGGTCAATTGTTCAAGTGCTTTTGTCCATCTGGTCATACAGTCACTGGACGTTTCTATAAGAAGTCTGTGCTGAAGAAATAAAAATGTTTTTACAATGAGAAGCGTCTGATGATATTAAAATTGTGCCCAAAGAATTGTGTTAACAAAGAATGCGCTCCAAAATATAAAGAGAAAATCCAAAAAAGTATTTTACCTCTACAATTGAGCTGAATTGGACTTTAAGTTCGATTGAGACCAATAAAGTGACATATTTTTAAAATATACGCTGTTGTTATGCAATATTTTATAAGAGAAAAGTTCTCTTCTGGAAATTTGGTTCAAATGCACGCGTTTGAAAGGATGAATCTTTCAAAACTGTCAAGTAGAAAAGAAACTTCTCTTTAGAATAATATGTAAAAAGCAAGGCCCTCCCAGAACTGAAAATTTCTCTTCTATGATAGTCTCGTTGCAATCGGAAAAAAAATATGCAGAACAAGAGAAATGTCTCGTTTGCATAAGAAAAGAAGAACATTCTCGCTAGCAACAAAAGAGAAGTTTCTTTTTGCACCTGTTCGATACGTACAAACACGACATGATATAAAGGAGAATTTTTTCTCTTACAAAATATTATTTCTGAAATTGCAATTAGAACGCACCAAAGACACATACACCAGAGGAGAAACGATCTTCAAGGTGTACGCTCATTCAAGATAATGTACTAGAAAATAACTTTTTTCTTCTTGTAATCACTCGTTCTAATTGAAATTATCTTAAATGTGTATGCATGAGTTTATTTACATTCTAAATTAGAGATCTCTTCTTAAAATACATTTCAAAACTTCCTAATATATTTTGGTAATCAGATTGTATTTGGCAATTTTATACACAAATTTCAGCGAATTATGACCGGTTCCTATGATTAGGACATTATAGCAATGAGTAGAAAAATACTTTTTAATCTATTTTATGCTATGAAAATTTATTGTTTTAGCAAAAAAGTAGACACTTATTGTGATGCTGTTGAAACTGAATTAAACGTTGAGCTTAAAACAATCGTTTTTATTTCAATATAAAATGTAGTTGTTTTATATTCTTGACTTGAGATTCACAAATTGCAAATAAAAGGAAGTCCATACTGAAGAGGTTAAAACATTATTAAACATGTATTTCTCGTTTTATTTTCCTTTCTGTAACAATTATCTTCATTCAATGCTAAATGTTTTATCAAACCTAAAATTCTTAAATGTGATACTTTGTTTAGCTTACAAAACAGTGAAGTGATCGTAAATTTAAACCCATATGTTGATTGTGATGGTATCATTTATTGTTTTAGAACAATTGAGCACACTCAATGAAACAAGTAAATACGATACTGCTTAAGCCAGGGATCGTGTGGCAGAGCTGTTATTTATGTATTGCCCTCATGTACAAACTCAGTAAAACCGAATCCACTTACTTTTCTAGGTTGCTTTACTCGATTTCAATATAATGGATCATATAATCAAATAGTATCACATGTCCGAGATAAAAAAATATTTTCAAGTAACATATTTACAAATAAAAACATAGCGATAAAGATAGAGTGAAATAACATAGTTTTAATATGTTCATAAACAATGAATAAATTAAACAACATGGTGTACAAAAATAAAAATGAACCCATATCGTGCACGGAGTTTCATCTTCAAAACATATAACGATATATCTTAAATAGGGCAATATTGATAGAAGTAAATATATTATCCATGCTTCTTAAAATGGCACTTAAACCCTAATATCAAAATATTCTTTATTTGAAAAATTGTTAAACTCTTCCATATGCCGGAAAGATACAGACATTTCACAAATACAAATAGTAACTTTAATATGTAAAATTGTTTTAAAAAAATAGGATTCTTTAATTTATATACCTCAGTATAGTATTTATATTTGTCATTTTTCGTTAATCTTGTATAACTCTAGTTGGGGTCTGAGATCCCAAACTATTGTAACTATTATGTTTCCATAGGTTTAGAATATTGAATTAATGCCTGATTTATATTCGGGAGTATTGGGTTAGAAAGACCACCAGATGAATTTTAGCTACAATTGTTTGGTAATAATTTAGCAAAGTTACATTAAAAATGGCTTCAACGGAGATATCGTTTAAAATGAAAATTTGCACAAAATGGGCACCAAAAACAACTTTTAATAATAACAATTATATTTTCGGGACTATATGATACATTTTAATTATATAATTATTCGTGTAAATCCTTGACAGCTAGTCGTAATCTGTTTTAAAGTGATACTATAGAGTCATCTGTAACGCGATTCATAATGTAAACGTTACATATTTTTATCCAAAATATTATAGTTTCAGTCTTTCGAAGAATATGTTGAAATACAGAATCAACGTTAATGTCATTGTTATCATAACCGCTCCAGCGGGTAACATCTCGTATAGTACAATAATGTCATGGTTCTGTTCTTTCACAACAAGTAAAGGGTTTGATAATGCATTCGGAATGGAAAATAACGAAACTCTTAAGGAAAACTCCGTTGCTACTGCTGTTATTAATTATGATAGTATTCGAAAAATTACTCTGTTGCTGCTGTTAATTATTATACTATTTGAACGGCTACTCTGTTGCTGATGCTATTTTTATTTAGGACACTACTTGAACAGCTACTCTGTTGGCTATTGCTGCTGTTATTATTAATTATGATGATATTTGAACAGGTTCTGTGTTTGCTGTTGTTGTTATAAATTAAGATGATAATTGAACAGCTACTCTGTTTGATGTTGCTGTTGCTGTTATTATTTATGATGCTATTTGAACAGGTTTTGTGTTTGCTGTTGCTGTTATTAATTAAGATGATAATTGAACAGCTACTCTGTTTGATGTTGCTGTCATAAATTATGATAATATTTGAACAGCTACTCTGTATCTGCTGCCGTTGTTAATTATGCAGATAAGTGAACAGCTTCTATTTTCGCTGTTGCATCTGCTGTTGTTTATTATGCTGATATTTGGGGAGCTACTCTCAGAGTATGTTGCCTGTTGCTGCTGCTGTTATTAATTATGACGTCATGATATTTGAAGAGGAACTCTGTTTGCTGTTGCTGCTGCTGTTATAAATTGTGCTGATATTTGAAGAGGTACTCTGTTTACTGTTGCTGCTGCTGTTATTAATTATGATGATATTTGAACAATTACTGTGTTTGCTGTTGTTGCTGCCGTTGTTAATTATGATGATATTTAAATAGCTGCTCTGTTTGCTGTTGTTGATGCTTTTATTTATTATGAAAGTATTTGAGCAACTACTCTGTTGAATGTTACTGCTGTTGTTATTAATTATGAAGATATTTGAATAGCTATTCTGCGCGCTGTTCCTGCTGCTGTTATTAATTATGATGATATTTGAATAACTATTCTGCGCGCTGTTGCTGCTGCTGTTATCAATTGTGCTGATATTTGAATAGCTGCTCTGTTTGTTGTTGTTGCTACTGTTATTACTTATGCTGATATTTGAGCAACTACTCTGTTTGCTGCTGCTGTTATTAATTATGATGATATTTGAACAGGGACGGTGTTTGTTGTTGTTGCTACTTTTATTAATTATGCTGATATTTGAGCAACAACTCTGTTTGCTACTGCTGTTATTAATTATGATAATTTTTGAACAGCTACTCTGTTGCTGCTGCCGTTGTTAATTATGCAGATATGTGAACAGCTACTATTTTTGCTGTTGCATCTGCTGTTGTTAATTATGCTGTTTTTGAGGAGCTTCTCTCAGAGTATGTTGTCTGTTGCTGCTGCTGTTATTAATTATGACGTCATGATATTTGAAGAGGAACTCTGTTTGCTGTTGCTGCTGCTATTATGAATTGTGCTGATATTTGAAGAGATACTCTGTTTGCTGTTGCTGCTGCTG
Source organism: Panopea generosa (assembly GCA_029582155.1). Lineage (NCBI taxonomy): Eukaryota > Metazoa > Mollusca > Bivalvia > Adapedonta > Hiatellidae > Panopea > Panopea generosa. Next base: position 33,316,886 of record CM055894.1, on the reverse strand, counting down.
TTATTAATTATGATGATATTTGAACAATTACTGTGTTTGCTGTTGTTGCTGCCGTTGTTAATTATGATGATATTTGAAAAGCTGCTCTGTTTGCTGTTGTTGATACTTTTATTAATTATGATAGTATTTGAGCAACTACTCTGTTGGTTTTTACTGCTGCTGTTATTAATTATAATGATATTTGAATAGCTATTCTGCGCGCTGTTGCTGCTGCTGTTATTAATTGTGCTGATATTTGAATAGCTGCTCTGTTTGCTTTTGTTGCTACTGTTATTACTTATGCTGATATTTGAGCAACTACTCTGTTTGCTGCTGCTGTTATTAATTATGATTATATTTGAACAGCTTATCTGTTTGCTGTTGCTGCTGCTGTTATTTAGTACGATGATATTTGAATAGCTGCTCTGTTTGCTGTTGTTGCTACTTTTATCAATAATGATGATATTTGAACAGGAACTGTGTTTGCTGATAACATAATTCAGCCGATGTTTCTTTCAAAACAGACATGTTACCAGATTTCGAATTTTCTGATTCCTATCTTTTGAAAATAATGATTTAAATGCTTTGTTACAGTAGTTTTTTTAAAACATGATATTAATATACTTTTGTTGTTACTTTTGAGCGAAAGAGGGCATAATTGCAATCTTTTTAAAAATATATTAAAAATGATGTTTCTGATCTCCCCTTTTAGAAGTTGATGTAACTAACTGTTCGAGTGATTTCTTTCAAATTTACTTTTCACCAGATTTTGAAGAGGGGACCAGTCTCATAATTATGAAAATGACGCTATTCCTCTAATAATATTTCAAGAAGTTGGTGTTTATATGTTTAAATATTATGTCTACTATTAGACAAATGAAAGAGGGTATTGGTCCCCTCTTTTAAAACATGATGAATAGTGATTTCTTTAATTTTTACAGTTAATCATGTGAGAGGGGATCAGTCCCCTCATTTGAATACAATGCTATTACTTTCCAAATTTGAGAAATTTAAGATTTGTGCTTTCAACTAAAGGCAAATATTTTAAAAAGTCAATTTTAAAAAAATATCTCCTGAACGAAGGGAACCAGTTCCCCTCGTTTAGCAATTTTTTTTCAAAATTCGAGAAATTTGAGGTTTGTACATTTAACTAAAGGCAACTATTTTAAAAAAGAACGAGGGACTAGTCCCCTTATGAATATCTGGTGAAAAGTCGATTTTAAAGAAATCACTCTTTTAGAAATGCTTTCCAAATTCTTAAAATTTACTTTTCACCAGATTTTGAAGAAGGGATCATTCCCATCATTTTAAAAACAATGCTATTGTTTGTTTTTGCATATTTGTTTCCAAATCTTAATGTTTATATACTTTTGTTTTGAGTGAATGTGGGGACTGGTCCCCTATTTTAGAAGTTGATGTACTTAACAGTTCAGGTGATTTCTTTAAAATTGACATTCATCAGATTTTGAAGAGAGGGCCAGTCCACTCATTTTAAAAATGATGCTTTTACTTCTGTGTGTATATTATCGTGGTGTTTATATGCTTTTGTTTTGGGAGAATGAGGGGACTGGTTCCCTCGTTTAGATTTTTTTTTCTAAATTATAGGTTTGTACTTTTACTAGGGGCAAATACTTCAGACATTAACGAGAGGACTGGTCCCCTCTTCAAAATCTGATGAAAAGTCGATTTTAAAGAAATAACCTGAATGAAGGGACCCCTCATTAAGAAATTTCTTTCAAAATTTGAAGAGGGGACTGGTCCCCTTATTAAGGAATTTCTTTCCAAATTTTCAAAATTAGTAGTTCAGGTTAATTTATTAAAATTGACTTTTCACCAGATTTTAAAGAGGGTACCAGTCCCCTCATTATATACTTTTGTTTTGACCTTTGAGTGAATGGAACGACTAGTCCTCTCGTTTAGAAATGTCTTTCCAAATTTGACAATTTTCAAGGTTTGTACTAGAGGCAAATGTTTTAGAAATGACCAGTCCCCTCCTTTAGAAATTGATGTAACTAACAGTTGAGGTGATTTCTTTAAAACTGAATTTTCACCATATTTAAAGAGGGGATAAGTCTCCTTATTTTGAAAATGGTGTTATTCCTTAAATGATATTTCCAGAAGTTTATATGTTTATATATCGAGTCTAATTTTCAGCAAATGAAATAGGGGACTAGTCCCCTCCTTTAAAATATGATGTACATGTATGATGCTTTCTTTAAATTGGACAGTTTATCATGTGAGAGAGGACCAGTCCCCTGTTGGTACTATTGCACAGCATTTAAAAAATATTGACTGCTCTTGATAACAATATGTATTTATTACTTGAAAGAGGGGACCAGTCCCCTGGTTTTGAAATAAAATAACTGATAAACTATGATGTATGTTGTTATAGTTTTTACATTTTTACACCCATAAAATGGATATATTTAAATTAAAGAGGGGATCAGTCCCCTGTTTTTTACTTCAAATTTACAAAAACAGGGGTGTTGAAAGCATGATTATGACCTGTTGTAATTTGATTTCATGCTAAATTGAAATATGACCCCCATTTAAACGTAAATTATGACCCCCTCAAAACGTGGATATTACGCCTAAAAAGAGGAATCTGTTTTAAAATCCTCCATTAAAATTTATCCTGTTATGTTTGTCCCATGGTTGATATTCGTCCCATAGCTTCAAATGTTTAAAAAGCTAAATGTCCGATGTCTGAAATGCATAACAAAGTAACCGTTAACCGCCCCGTACCCTACTGCACAGCAGCCACCCCCCACCCCCGCCCCCCACCCCCCCCCCCCCTCCGGTAAATATGTTGGTCCCTAACATGAAAAAAAAAACAGCAATAACCGTAGTACCATGGACATACACTCCTGTACGGTAGTAACATGGACATAAAAAATATCAACTGAAGAAACATAGATAGAAATATTAGTAACGGTAGTGTCATGAACAGAAACAGCATTAACAGTAGTAGCATTGGCAGAACGATACCATCATGACCAGGTATAACGGTAGTAAAATTGACAAAAGCAAAATCAACAGCAGTACCATGAAAAGAAGCATCCGTAACTGTAGTATCATGAACAGGATCAGTAATTATGGTAGTAACATAGACAGAAACGTAAGTAGCATTAGTATAATGAACAGGAACGTCAGAATCGGTAGTTTCATAGACAGGACCAGTAATAACGGTAGAAACATAGGGAGCAGTAACAATAGAATCATGTACAGAAACAGCAGTAACGGTAGTATCTTGAACAAGACAAATAGTAACATTAACGGTAGTAACATTTACAGAAACAGCAGTAACTTTGATATCATGGACAGACACCGCAATAATGGTAGTAGTACCAGTATTACTTTACGGCATCATCATCAACAGACACATTAATAACGATATTATCAACAATGTGCCATATACCATTAACAGAAGCATCATTATTAAAGCAACAGTATCAAATATAATCAAAATTAGCAGATACATTAATGGTATAAGTAACAGAAGCACCATTAAATAGTCATTTTTGAATAGTAATCTCCCCAAAATATGAAATATTAAAAAAAAAACATATCATTCACTCATTTAGCCTTTACAACGGTAGAAATATAATTAGAAATTGTGGCTGTATTTGGCCATTGAATGTGACATCAGCATCTCTTACAATACTTCTATGGCGATGCACAACTGTAATTGCTAAGGTTGTCGTTGGTCTTGTTAGCTCCGTCGGTAGCGCTTCTGACTACCCAAGAGCCGTGAGCTCAAATTCCCTTACTTCAATCCCTTAAATCATGACGTTGACATTTACCCGTACAAGAACGCGTAGATATATTTCGAAACCACCTACAAGTATTGAATCAAAACCTCTCAAATATGTCACATATCACCCCTTAATGAAAGGTATTTTGTTGCACTTTGTCTTGCCACAGTGCAGTTACTCATATTTTTTAAACGTCAGTAACAGTGTGGCCTTCGTTTTAACGAATGCATTCCTGAATGCATCTTTTTGACTTATGTAATGTTGAATCATGCGTGTTTGGAATTCGTTGCCTTTCTAACAGAAGTGCTTTTCGGAGATCGTTTTGGTATCAATTTGATGACCGGACCTGACCCTTATTATTTCCATACGTGTTCTACGGCTCTGGGATACAGCGGCATTACTGGTTTCGCATGTATTGCAAATAACAGTAACACTCTAGAAGCTCTGTGGCGCGCTGTCAAAATGTCGCTGACCATTGTATGGCCGACGAGCACGAATTGGAACACGGTTTTGTCTCAAACAGTTTATGATCGCCTGTGCATGAACACCGTAAGGAGTATTAATTACAGGTAAGAAGCGATTACCTAGGTGAGTCAACGTAATAACTCGATAAGTACGTGACATTGTTGCACGAATGCGACCGGGTCTGACACGATCTCTGACATGTCCAGTAGTATTGTACTGATTCGCAACACAGTGAATAGTCTGGACCAGCCAATATCACGTGCAACATTATTTACCAATGATCCGGGCCGAAGTATACCAATTGCCTGATTTCTCTCAGTTTCAGAAAGACATAGTTTGTTTTAACAAATTGAAGTTGTTTTACTAGTGCTAAGCAACACATGAATACTTGTTGGTGTAAAACCTGTAAGTGAAAAACCGGATGTTTCGCACGTGCAAAGTAAGGAAAACGTTTTTTATGCGCATGAACACTTCTGAAATTTTGAGATAAAAATAATGAATATCCGCAATTAAAACCTTATAGCCATGTTTAACACGTTTCCGAACATGAATGTATGTCAAAAAAAGAAATATTCAAACATATAAAGTGTAAAGTTTTCATTTTGGGTCAGTGTATATCATGTATTACATGTATGTTACATAAAAGGCTGGACATGTTCTTTATTTTATTTCTCACACATACAAGTCATTAATGGTTATAAACGTTTTCTTTAATATACAAAACAAATACAAACAGCACACTAGGGCGAAACGTCTGAACATAAAGTACATAGCCATGCCTGAATAATTAATTCACAATAATAAAATTGATATAATATTACTGAGAAAATATACATGGTGTTTAAGCCTTTGTATTCCATATAATTATATACACACATATATTCAAAACTGTATACCTTTTTCATACAGTTTCATATCACGGGATCGAAAATATCATAAATTTATAGTACCCCCCCCCCCCCCCCCCCCCCCCCCCCCCCCCAACACACACACACAGATTAGTATTATCTGATATAGTAATATATATTTATTAGTGTTCGTATATATTTATAAGTATTCGAACATGAGACTGTTAGGTCTAGATCCGTCTATGAACCGTAGGATTAAACGTTGGACAAGTGTGATAACACATGCACACATTGTTAAGGTAATATATTTTCATTTTAATTGTACCTCATAAAAGGTTTTTTACACGGGTAATAGTGTACCTCGATACTTCAATAATATACACTGTATGTTATGTCAATAAAATACTCCATTGTTAAAAGTTATTTTTGTTTTGTTTTTTATTCGTCTGTTGATCTGACCTACATACCGAAGTAAATACCGAACTGTAATCTCTGTTTTCTCAACAGGTAGATCGAGGGGACGAGCTAAAATAAGTATACTTGCATTTCATTAAACAAATTATTATGACATATGCAGTTAAATCAATAATTATGCGATGTACCCTCATATTATATCGACAGTATCGATTACTGGATGGGGAGGGGGTATACAAATAGTTTGTTTCCAATATGTTTTTATTTTATCAACGCTGTACACTTATTCTACAATAGAGCTAATCTTTCTAACTGATCATATGTTACTGCTGATATAATACAACAACATTTTTGCTATGAAAGTTTTAGTTTGTAATGATTGGAGCATAATGCGTTTTCGTCATTGTGTGATGTTCCCCATAACTAGTTTACCAATGGTATTCTAATTTTAGAGACAACCAAGGAATGAAAATTCACATTTGTATGTGTTAGTAAATGTTGCGTGTTTCCATACAATTTATCATATGGCTGAATGGTTTCGTATATAAACAAGGATCGCATTTTTGTTACAAAACTCCCATCGTATTTGCACTATACAAGTGCACATTGCCTGATATTTAATCGACATTCGATCGAGTTGGCTATTTTAAAGCATTGTTAATAATTATGTTAGTAATACATTGGCATTGCTTGATATTACTAATGATGTTACTACTGATGTTTACTATGATATTGATATTATAAGTATCGTTTCTCTAGTTCTGTTTGTGTCGGTATTGCCTTTTCGTATTGCTTATATGCGTGACGTTTACAGTTGTTTCTTCTGTTAATGAATGCATGATCGATTGACAAAGTAGTTGTATTACAATTTTATCTCAAATATGAAGCTAAGTGGAGCGGTAGTGCAGTGGATGTTTTAGGCGTTCGCAACCTCAGCTGTACACGATGTACACAACATTCATAACTGGTTCTCGAGACCTGTCTATTTAAGCCCCGAGTTTGCTTCACAATCGATCTAGAACAAATTAGTATCAACTAAATTAGTACAATCTATAATAAATTGAATGCTAATTGTATTAATCAGTACCCTTAGTAAGTTGGTTCGTTAAAATTGTATTTTTTTTTACTTGTGTGTAGCATTGCACTCGCAGTTTTCATTTCTCACAGCAGACGTTACACAACCACAATATATCTGACAAGTCCTTAAACTGACCAACTCGGAAACTTATAATATGACGGAATCATTGCTAAAATAGACGCTTAACACCATACGACATCTGGTTATTAATGTTGGAAGACCCTTAAAGCATCACTATTTATTCTAGAACATACACAGTGCTTACTTATTGCAATAAAGTCTCTGAAAATGGTTTGAAAAGGTCGAATAAGATTATAAATGTATGGGTTGCTTAAATGCTTATTTTGGCATGGTATAGTCAGTGCCACAAGTATAGGATTTAAGGACATCGCAAATTCTTCTAAAATCATTTTTGGTGGTTGTTCTTAAAACATATAAGGTAACGCAAACTAATAAATTATAACGCAAATAAATAAATAATTAAACAGAAACATGGTTGCTTTTTAAACGCCTAAGACCTTAATGTTACTAAAGAACCTTTAAAGCAGAGCAATAATACATGGCTTTATAAACTATACAACCAATAACACTTGTTTTATACAATCTGGGTGTCGTAAGTGATGTTGAACTCTACCCGTATCTGGTTCCAAACATTTGAAGTGAAGGTGTATAGTGCAGTGGATATAATGTTGGTTAGTCTCCTAGAGTTTGCTTGCGGGTTTGATCCCTTCCTTAAACCGATGGCCTCTAAAACATCAGCTAGTACTGGATCTTCTAAGAAAAGCTAACTAGCACCTATTTTTCTCAAATTAAATGTTTTTCACCACAACATACAGATAATGACCTGTCGAAGTTGTGATACCAATTTGCAAAAATGCAGTGAGTATTAGTATTTTTCTTCTTCTTATTTTCGTAATTGGCTGTGTTCGCTGACCCATCGTCAAGTAATAAAATGACATAAATCTTTACTGCGCTACAGCGCCATTGTCCCCTAGAATTGTCAACAGCGTTCAATGAAGTAAATACTTTATAACAAGATATTTATGATGAGGAATACAGAAAAGTTTTCGTCGAATATGAGAATTTAAACCTTGGTTTTCTCAACTACAAGTCGAATGATCGGCGCAAGACTATTCTAAAACACTTACCAGAAAGTTACACTAAACGTTTAAAAAAAAAAAAAAAAGCTCAAAGTCCTGGAGTTTTAAAACTCGTAAGATTTTTAATAATGCCATACTTAAAGGTGGTATATTTTATGTCATTTTCTCAAAGCAATTAGGTTATAATAAAAACAAGAGGATCATGATTTTATGAAATCGTTTCTGGTAATAAAACAATGTCTCTGGATTTCCGGTTCATTTATTTTGTGGAATTCTTACCGACTCTACGCTTCTTCATTCTAAAAATCTTTAAGTGTGGAATATGTAGCTTTAAAATATGTTTCATATATTTTGAACAATCGCATTACTTCACATAAATGACACGTGACAACTTATCGCAAATGTTCAATAAAGCGGACACTTTCAAGATATACAAACTAAAAAATTGTGTGGAAATTCGTTTGGAATTTTAACATTTAATCGTCAAAATAAGGTAAGCTATTTTGTTGTCATAGCTTTAATCATATTCTTTCTATAATTTTAATATATGCCCTGGTTAATATGTGAACTTAAATGTGTTTAACAATAATCTACTGCTATCAGTGTCCGCCATTGTATTACTGATATAGCGAGATTGAATAACACGCATATGCTCTTTCACATATTATCATAAAACCTAGTGTGTAATGCGCGATTGATTTAAAAAAAAATAATTTTAATGTTTCTCCTAATTCTACACTCGTTATGCTATGTAGCAATGTCAGTAAATCCACGTGTTGTAACAATTCTGAAAAATGTGCGTTTAATATAACTTTTGATTATTGAGATGCCTCTCAAACTTACACTGTATTGGTCGATGTCATCAGAAATTGTAGGTTGATGGCCATTTAATTGTATAATATGAAATAAGGCACTGCCTAAAAGGAGATTTATCCATTTCAATCAATGTATATGTAGATTATTTAATATCAGTGTGTCAGGATAAGATTTATAACTGTCACAATAATAAATTGCCATAAAGTTTAATAGAACATATAGCATTTTTATTGTTTCATATATGGCCCAAAATATGTAAGTCTGTTTGTAAGTCCGCTCAAAGAAGATTATAGAATATATGTAGGTCCTTGCTTGGATGTTGAATATTTGCTGTCGTAACCATCAGTTACCAGAGATAAGGAAGGATTTGTTTAAACTTATTTCTTTTTACTTCGATTGTGAAACAAGGTCTTACAACTTAGACAAATCACGCTCGAAGACTTCCTGGTTAGAACCAGTATTAAGCAAATGCAGAAATGTGTCATGCTCAAGGACACCACACGGCGGAGGATCAAACCCACGACCCTCTGATCATGGGTTTGGTGCTTTACCACCAGACCACGCGCTCTGCACAAAGAAGTATAACCAATTAACCAGGAATAAAGACATGTTTTTTTAGTATGTCTTAAATTTTGATGTTGTATATTTGCTGTAGTAATCTAGAGTGCCAAAAGACAAAGAAGTAACGAGTATCCAGGGATAGAAACATTTTGTTATATTTCTAATTTTAACTACAATGTGAAACATTATTTAGCATAAATATTTTTTTTCTAGGATACCAAAGACATAACAAGTAACCTCAGTTATCAAAGGTATATAGCGGGATAAAAATGGACTTACTTGTGCAGAGGTGCTACTTTTGTGTCAAATCTATTTTTTTAGGGTATAAATTGCCACCAAATATTTTTTATGTGTTTCATTAATTATATTCTCCAATTCGAAAAGGTGAAATCTCACTCTCGTGCGTGACGAGATCTATGCGTGACTTGAGCTCAGGGAAATCGCGTCACACCATAACAAACCGCAGTGGTGTTTCTGACAGTAGTTAATTACAACAAAGTTACATAAAACTGCCATGAAAAGAAAGAAAACAATACAAGATATGGAAGAAAATACTAAAACAAGTTTCTCAGGATAAAATACAATTACATTTTATCGTTTTGTGCGTGTTTGCATACTTTAATAAATGATTGATTTCTGGTGATGGGTGGGGTAATTTGTAAACTTGAGGAGATTAGTATGATTGTTTTTATCAATATCCCTACTATCATTTACAAATAGGGAATGGTTATATTTTATTTGTTAAATAGTTCATGCGACATGACGGATTTCATTAGTAATTCTTGTCTTTTTATAGATGTATTATCTACCAAATTTCGGACCCAACTGACGACATGCATGTTGCACAGTTAATGGGCCTTTTTTTGTTTAAAACGTAGGTAAATAATTTAAATAAAGCATTATTACTATAACATATCAACATAAACTTAATGTATTTTTTTGCTGAAAAACTATGATTTTCTTTTATTTAAGAGAGCTTTGAATGAATTACAGACGTTTCGTACCACCAAACTGAGGTTTCGTACAACACATAGGTTAATGCATAAACTTTACAGTGTTTCACACCATGATTAGGTGTCACAATCATAAACTTACGGTATTTGAATTTAATTAGTGTGTGATAGTATTGGATTGTTATTATTTGGGGTTGAAACGTAACTAAAATACATTTTATTTTGTTTATACATTTATTGTATTAACGATAAATTTGATATATTTTTTATAATTTACACCATATACTACGGACAAAATTTACACAAAATAATATTCATACAATTTTGATTTTATCATATTTGCAATATTTACGTGTATCACATTGTAATGCATGATCACGACGAGATATATTAGCTTTAATAATAGTGTATTTGTGAAATAATACATAAACTCAGAAAATTTCAATTTGTGACAAAAAAACTGTAACGTCTGCATCCCTGGTAGAAAATAAATAGAATTATACACATTCACCTGCTGTTATACCGAGGTACTATTTATAATGTAGAAAAAAAAAGGTCATTTTGGAAAGATATACACGGAAATGGAACGTCCGTCCCCGTAACGTCCGCATCCCCCGCACCCACCTGCATATACATGTAAATTCTATTTTTATGAATTAATAGAATCAATTTCACTTTTTTTTCAATGTATTAAGTATTAAATGTTGGCAGAGTGCAACTAAGATAAGAATAATGTATCCCCTAAAAAATGAACTAAAATTAGAGACTTTGTTTTATGTAACACTAATATAGGGGGTGACCGTCACAATAAGGGGACGGACGTTACATTTCTTACCATTGGTATCAACCCCCTAAATTACTGAACATTTTTAAATTAAGTAATTGTCCATAATACTATGCAATCTATCATACACCCTATCTTAAACCCTGGGGTCATAAAACCAGTGGTGAATTATGCAAATTGGGGTACAATATGCATGTTTTTTCTCATTACCGCATGGTGTGACTGTAGTGTTATTGAATTATGAAAGTTCAGCAGGATGCCAGTAACTGGACAGTAGCATACATATGCCTGTAGGCAAATATTTTCCATATGACACTATCCATCAAAGGTTAAAAAATTATATTTGTCCAGGTAATTAGTAGACTGGGTAATGATGTCATATGGGCTAGTTATTGGTAAAATACACAATATGATAAAACAAAACAAAAACAGCGCAAGTTATGCAAATATTAAAAATACTACTCAACAACGCTTCGTCTAAATTTACTTTATAAGGGTATGAAATTAACATATTTTCAGTCATGTCTTAGTGTACAGCAATGGATGCACAAGTTTAACATGATAATGAATAAAAAAGCTGTATAACACGTTGTTTTTTTTTCGCTAAATAAGGTTTTATTTATTATTCTCTATGAGCCCGTTAAATATATATAATGGACCATTTTTTGCTTAAATTCCATTCCCGATTTAAAATGGTGAACTTGATAATTTACTGACTGCTCTTTTTAAATAGTGTAAAATGTAGAACGTGGTGGAACTTTACTTCTCTCGTGGTTACACAAGGACACACAGCAATAGTTATCCGACGGCATTTTAATTGAACTGAAATACAATTCATATAACAATAAACTTAAGTCACTAATAAATAACTGATGAGTAAAAAAAAATTAAATAAAAAAAATATTATGAAACATGTACAGTATAATTTTACGGAATATTCGTTTCTGTGTTGAAACTAGGCTACTACAACAGTCTCAGAAACGGAGTTTTAAACTTCTAACTCGTCTTTATATATCTTTAATAAATTATGTTCTTGAAACAAATTAATTACTTTCTTCTGCAAGAATAACTTTTCTTAATAATTTACACTTATATACCAGAGACACACCATTTTACATTATGCTAGCACCACCAACTTACAACAATAATAAAAGTCACAATAAAAAGGTAAATATGGTCAACAATCGCATTTCTTAAGTTCATCATTGATACTAGCATACTCTCTAAAATCAAACTTTATCAAAATGCTTTGTGTTGTTAATGTATGAAAATTCAATTTACTTACGTGAAATCTACATTTTTTCAACAGCGACCGCGATGAAACGAATTCCCCTGAGCTCATAGTCTCGCGCAAAATATCGCTCTTGCACGCGACGAGAATTCGGGATTTCGAAGAGGTCAATATCAGTGTAACAGTGTTTTTAAATGGCATACAGTAATACTTAATTTTTCAAATTCGGTTGAATCAGTGACATAAACCAGTAGCTGGTTGAATAATCCTCTTTTTGAAATATATCACCAAAATGATTTTATGTATATGGGGTGCTGTTTTTCTATTTAACCATATTAATAAGAGATATCACTTATTCAAATAGGTGATATCACTTATTTGAATAGAGGATATCACTTACTCATATTCGAATAAATGATATCACTTGTACTATAAATGATATAACATATTATGGTTAAATACCCGGATGTAAAACAACAACCCATAGATGTATATATTTGGGTGCAGTCACGATTTATCCCATACTTACAAATAAAAAATACCCCTGCTAACAACTAGACAACCTTATAAATTTTACCAGAGAAAATTATTTGAAACAACAAGGCAAGTCATGCTATAAATACAGCATTGATTCTAATACTGTCAAAATTAGCACTGTATATGTAGACGACAAAATGCCTAGAGCAAAGCTGCGAGGGTAAACAAACATAGACTGACTGACTGAAGACATCATGTTTTGTCAGTGTTAATTACGTCACATAATACAGTACAGATATGTCAACACAACTGTTACGGTGTCACTATCTGTAACGAAAACTATCGATACTTGTCCACGAAGCATTATTGTGTAAGTGGCAATACTTCCAAGACCGTGCATCTACAATAACTGATTAAATAGTACACCTGTCGTAGCGGGCAAAATAACAAGTGCACCAGCCTTTATCTATACGTATAATTGTACTAAGATCCAGGCCCCGGTTTCACTAAACTTCTTAAGTCCGTCCTCAAACTCAAATCTGAGATTTTCCAGAAATAGATTGAGATTTCCTCAAATCCTGTTTCACGAAATGTTTTTGAGAAATTCTCAACTCAATTTTTGAGTATTTCCTCAAATATTTGAGGCTCCTCCCTACCTATCTCAAATCATTTCCTCAAATATGGCGCCGATATCAACAAAGCCGGCTTCGGACAGAAAAATTGATATTTCACGCGAACAATCTCCAAAAGTGTGGTTTGCGTTTACACAAGGTGATGCAATGGAGTAGCTGACGTCACTGTTTACGAAACGTCTACACGATTGTTAGACAAGTTGGATATTTAGATGTTGAATTATCTGTTCACGCAAACATGGAGCCTATGTGGATCTCATAGGCCTATAGATATTTTTTAAAATTCTGCTCTACGCTCATACTAGAGGATTGAAAATATGACTGACGACTGGAAACTTGCAAGGTTTGTGTATTTATATTTTGTTTCGGCAACTTCTTCTTCTCAATAGATATACATGTATTGTGGATCTAATTTTTATTTGATTATTTTTTTGTTTGTCATAAAAAATTATCGTCGAAACACACATTTGTCTATGCCGATATCGACTCTCCGTCCATCACCGGCATCGTAGCCAACGACGGATGAACAGTTGCAAAAAATTGGTCAACAATCACCTCGTACTGAAGACTCTCCATCTCACAAACCATAAGTTAATATTTTGTGACCAACTTCGAGGTGTATCAAATAGATCTATATACCGGCTGTAGGTTGTCAATTTGTCAGTAGGCTATCGTGTCCTACAGTCCTCAGTCCTCAGTATCTATTAAATTGGTGTTTAGATCTACCCCACCCACACACTTTATAATTTTAACACTGCTAAATCTATTATCATAACCCGACCGACTCATATTTTTTTAAAGAATATAATATATTGATACAAAGCATATAAAATCAATGATGGGGTGGGACTATAGTGCCTTTGTGGGTCAGGTTAAATGGACAACTAATACCGATGCAGTCTCTGAAATTCTATCTCATGGGGTTATGGGGTGTCGTTTTACTATTTAACCGTAATGAGGGATATCACTTGTTCGTTTCAAATAAGTGACATCACCTAATCGAATAAGCGATATCACCTAGTAAACATAGTGAAATCACTTAATTCAAAATGGACTAGTGATATCACTTGTTTGAATAAGTGATATCACTTATTCAAATAGGTGATATCACTTGATTGAATAAGTGATATCACCTACTTCAATAAGTGATATCACCTATTCAAATAAGTGATATAACTTATTATGATTAAATAGTAAAACGGCACCCCATATGGATTGACCTACATCATTGTTTTTTTTTTTATTAAAAAACCAATAGCTAAAAAAAGTTTTTAAAAAGATAAATTAAGTCTGTGTTTCAGCCATATTCAATTTTCATCAATGGCAAGCTAAGGATAATCAAAACTTACAACTCTGTATGCTCACAATTTTTTAAAAATATGATATGTTACAGCTCATATATAATATATAATATAAGTGCTGAATTGGGATTTGTTTCAGGTTTACCTCCGATTGAAACATCAATATGTCGGCTGGCGTTTCTTAGCTGCTGTCATGTTGTTCGAATGGCAGATTCGAAACTGTTATTTATCAATTTCGTTCAATAAGAATACATGAATTGTATATACATATATATTGTTTAATCATAAAACACATTGTGTATGTAACGAAATGATGCGTATTACCGTAACATTTCTTCATATACTTATCGGACTACTTTTTGAAGTATGGATAGAGTAAGTTATTTGGTTTAGCCAAACGTGCATTTTATTTTCGTCAAGGGAGCTAACTCTTCCAGTTCATTTTTTGGTTGCCGTCCTGCACCACTTTTCACCAACCGTGGGAACCAACCATTTAAGTTGTACGGGTTACAGTCCTTGACTCACCAGTGCATAAACCGGAAATACAAAAAATAAATAAGCATCACTTGAAATTCAACAGAAGCGTGTACAATGCCGTTCCAGTGATTTTCACCGGCGCAAAGCGCCGGTGATAAATCCTCTTTTAAATATCGTCACGATATGCTTCGATCTGTATGCTTTGTCAACATATGAATGTTGGTTATTATGGTGTGACATTCAAATTCGTCTAAACTAATACAAGACAGTACTAGGACATGACCGTCCTAGTTATAATGTAATTAATGTATACCCATGCTACTATGTATATTTAGTTATGTTTAGCGACAAACTATTGCGATACATGTCCGCCATTGTGCTAAAATAACTTTATTTATTATCCAACACATTTTGTGTATGCAAACTATATTTTAACAGTCCGTTTGAATTATGGAGTATTTGTGTTTATTTTATTCACAATGAGGGTGTATGATTAGATAGTTTAAACCACTAGATAGATCAAATCAGAATAATATTGATAAAATATAAATTGACTATTTCCAGCATGATAAAGGTATTATTAACGGACTTAACAGGTGCGTGTTAGACTTAAACCACAGTTGTCAATTGTTAAGCTTCAGTAGACATAATAGTTTGCTATCTTAATATGGAAAAAAACTGACACCGCACATCATATTGTTCTCATACATGTTTAGATTAGTATTATTATGCCAATCTTTGATTTGTTTATGTTTAGTAATATACTTTATGACAGATAAAGGTGGGAAACTATTTCTCGTTTTTAATGTTTAGTTTGTGTAATTGAGTTAAATCGTGTAAAGATATATTATAAAACGCAGATGAGATTGAAGTTCTAATAATGACAGTCTCGACAAATATATTAATGATATCATGAGAAATAGCCCTACAAGTATGCAAGGAATATTATATATATATATTTGTAAACATCTCTACAGCATTATCGGTAAATCTGAGAGAGACATTTCATCGAATACGTTTATTTTTTTACTCCTGTTTAAACACAAGATGGTATCAATGTCAATATTAGAATTGAAATAGAGCTAGATTATTTACATATCGTACTATAAACTTACTATTCCGAGAACGTAAATCTGCCACCGTCTTCTGTTGATCCGCCTGTTGTGTTTGGTCTATATCGTCTTATTAATCCATTCAAGTACTTTTTTTATAGGCGTTTATTCTAGGTGTGATTATTACATCGTTAAGTAGAGAATTCCAGCTTTCAACACGTTTTACATCTAAATAAACGATTTTTATGTCAGTTTTGAATGTTTTTTTAACATAAATACACTTTTCCCAGTGAATGTGGCCCGGTTTAACAATTCATCGTTTGATGTTTTATTAAATCCGTGTAACATTTGCAAAACCTTTATCATATCACGTCTTATCTAATTGTGTTCAAGAGAATGGCTGCCAAGGTACCTAAGAATATCATTGTATGTTAGATAATGTCAGATAGGGGTTTCGTAGCTCTTTTTCAATTGTTATTTTATGTGTCGTAAATGTTTTTAATTAATTCCCAGAATTCTGTAAGCAAAATTTATTTTCAAAATTATATGTGGGGTATGTTTCAGATTGTATTATGTTGTTACTCTTAAATCTTCCTCTGTATTAATTTGAGTCTTATACATTACCGGTTGTACGTGTAAGAAATATGAAAATCGTTTGGCATTGTACGCTATACTGCGGAACGCCTCTATAGACGTTTACGCTTTTATATTCCTATTTGTTGATAAGTACTGTTTAGTATAACACAAAGGTGTCCAAAAGGGTAAATACGACCCAAATAGTTATAGAGTTATTACATAAATAACAACATCTCTAAAACAATCCGTAGATATATTGCCCCGCAATAAAGTCCACTTTAATAAAGTCATTAAAAATGTTGCTCTCAGGAACAACTTGAATTCTTTGCATTTGAAAAGTGTACTTGTTATGATAAAGAAAACTAGTTTCGTTTTTTACGCCCGCCAAGCATTCGATCGCATTTGGCATAAAGTCATGTGCTGTATGTTTAACATGAGTGTTCTCCGACAGTTGCAGATATGTTTTTGTCACTTTAACACAAACAAAAACCAATTGGAGCAAATGTTCGATATATGTCATAACTATGCTATACAGTTGCCATTTGAGTATAATCACTTGTGATGTTATAGATTTTTAAAGAAATCGTACATGTTAACAAAATAACGGTACATGACAATAGCAACTTGATCACGACCTATATACCAATTAAACAATTGAGTATATTATTATTTACACTTAGGCAGGAGTCCGTTGTTATAGATGTACGTTAATGATTGAGTATATTCATGTATATAATATGTTTCGGGCACTATAATTTACGGGGGACATGTTTGAGTCTAATGAATAGTGATCTACACTTTTACAACTTCAATTCCTTAACATCTTTATCAATTTATTAATCTATTTTTCTGACTAAGGCGAGTTATGGATGTGAACTATGGAATACGTTTACGCACACTTGTTTTCTTTAGATGTAAAATACTTATGTTTTACAATTTTTTTACCATATTTATTCAGATTTCCGAATACATATTATGCGACAATTGCGTTTGCAAACCAACTTGTGAGTTCCTATGCTTTTGATCATCATACATTAGGTGGCATTCCTGATTTACACAAACGTTTGACGAACTATGACTTGCAGTTTGGTATGGTCCAAAAAATAAATAAATTCAAATTCAATTTAAGGTTGTATAGATCATATACATGTAATTATTGTTTCTTAAAATAACTACGGATAATCTAACAACAAATAACAAAGTCATATATAGAAACTGGGTAGAGAACGATCAAATATAACAAACTAGTGAATATTGTAATATACAGTGAAAATGCTCCCTGTATGGTTGTAATTGTGTGATTTCCTTGAATGTCGTTTCGATAAAGAACATTCATGTGGTGTTTTAACTCTACATTAAATCATTTGAACACTAATTTTGATATGAGTAGAGTAATATACAGCAAAAAATTGGCACATTTGTTCTCTGAAAATCTGTAATTGATTAGTTGTCGTTTGTGTATTTGCTTCGATTCAACAAGGAAAACTGTTGCTGGGCGAGCTATTCCGGTCTGTAGATGTGTGTCTAATTGTTCACAAATGAATGTTTGTTTTAATGTTGTAGATGTTTTTGTGGAAACGTTTTTTTTCATTCTATATGGTGCTATATAATGTCTCCTGTAATAGATAATTAAATGAGTATTATATATTTTCAGCGCACTGCCCACTTCCTGTCAAACCCATGATAATATTACACTGAATATATTTAGTTTGCAAGTAGTTGGTATATTGTTAAACAAAAAATGCATAAATACAGTGGTAGTGAGATAATTAGATATTCAGACACATCTGCATTGTTTTCTCTGTGACAACACATATTTTTAGGCGATATATATGTCTAACCATTTTTTATATTGACGGATACATTAGCATAACAGTCCGTGTAAGAATGTTACATGCTTAAATTGGTGTAAACATGAATATTCTAAGCACGTCCAACGATTTGATGAAATTCTGAACTTCCTTGAAATTTTAAAATGTCACTTCAAAGTGTCTGGCAGAAATCTTGATTGTGTAATTACATGCGCATTAATATTTATTTCGATCAACGGTCATATATTATTTCTATGGCTCGTATCAAATATCATAAATGTAAGAGAAATCGCGGACAAATTTGGCTGATACTGGAGTGGATGTGTGAGCTGGGATTTGTTGGACAGCTGTGTGCTTAATAGTTGGTTTGTTATAAAAAACATAATTAGATATTTTTTTCTCCTTATTCTACACATGTTGTGCTATGCAACAATGTCAGTTAATTCGTGTTGTTACAACTCTGAAACATGTGCAGTTGATATTACTTTTGATTTTTGAGATGCTTCATAAACTAACACTGTTTTAATCCATGTCTTCTGAAATTGTTGATTGACATTTAAGTGTATATTAAATATCTTCACGATATACTTCGATTTGTATTGCTTTACAAACATAATATTATGCATGTTGTTTATTATGGTGTGGCATTCAAATTCGTCTAAACCCAAACAAAACAGTACTAGGACATGACCGTCCTTGTATTTTATATGTCTATACGCTTTATTGCATGCGTGTTGACTCATGGTCGTCCATTTGTGTTTCAACTTTGTAATCTTAATTTTAATTTATAGAAAACATGAATGTTCTTTTAAAGGTTTACTAAACGATAACTTAAAGTAAAGTTTGTGTATTATGTATCATTACTGTAACATGCATGTTATATGATAAATTCATAAACATCTTGACACAACGGATATACTGATAGAAATTGCGGTATACCGTCGTTGTTCAATTAATAGTGTTGTTATCATGTTTTGCTAGAAAGTAACACATCGAGTTTTTTTAAACCTATTTTCTTCATTTCGAGGCTTTGAAAACTGACAGATTTATATTCGTGATCTCTGTTTTATGAACATGTTGGTTTTATTCATGTGTCTGATTTAATGATGACTTTCTCCTAGTCATCGTCATGTAATCGAGTAATACAATCAAATGTCGACTAAACAAATTGAATGTCGAGTAACGATATTGAGTATCATTGAAAATCAGGTGTCTAGTACGTAAGAAATTCAAGCGTTGAGAAAGAAAACTTAATGTCGAGTAAGACAGTCAAGCGCCGCATAAGAAAACCAATTAACGCGTATGAAAACAAGGTGTATTTTTCAAGTATAAAAATAATCAGAACAGAACAACAAAGGTCTATAGATCTAAGAGTCTAGAAAGATTATTGAGTATCGAATAAGAAAAGCACATGTCGAGTGAGGCTGTTGAATATATATAGAAACTCGGGTAAAAAAATCAATAATCGGGAAAGGAAATATAGTGTCAAGGACATAGAATGTCGAATAAGGCTATTGAGTATCAAGTAGTAAAATTAAATGTTGACTAAGAAAATTGAACGCCAAGTAGTCATATTGAGTATCAAATAAGGAAGTCAGTGTCGAGTACGTAACAAAGTCAAGTGCGAGAAAATTGATAATTGAGTAAGAAAATCAAGCATCGATAAAGAATACAAGATTTATTTTTGCAATATAGAGGTATTAAGATAAACTGAAAGTCTACAAGTGTCTAGAAGTGTCTAGAGGAATATAGAGTGTCGAGTAAAAAATCAAGTGTCGAGTTTGTAAGAAAGACAGGTGCCGAGAAAGAAAATTGAATGTCGAGTAAGAAAATCAAGCCTCTCTTAAGAAAATAGTATCGATAACGAATACAAGATTTATATTTGCAGTATAGAGGTATTAAGATAAACTGAAACTTTACAAGTGTCTAAAAGTGTCTTGAAGGAATATAGAGTGTCGAGCAAGAATCTAAGGTGTTGACTACAAAAATTGAGTATCAAATAAAGTATCACATGTCGAGTAAGGATGTTGAGTATTGATAAGAAACTTAAGTGCCCAGTAAGAAAATCTAGTGTCGTGTAAGGATTTCTGTATCGAGTGAGAAAATCTACTGCCAAGTAAGCCAATCAAGTGTCGAGTAAGAAAATGAAAAAGGAAATCAAATTTCGTGTGATGATGTTGAATATTGAGTAAACAAAATTGGGGCATACCTGCTGATAAATGCCTGAAAGACAAACACATCTCTGTTCATTTGTGAGAAAAGGTGCTAAATATATTATATATAAAAGGGTCGGTAGTGTGTCTGATAGGATGTGTGTCCCTCATGCCAGAGGTTTCGGATTCGATTCACATCACGACCCGTTGTCGCTAAAGACACATTCAGTACTGTTTCTACACAGGAAGCAGACTCAAGAGGATCTGGCCATATAAGCTTATATACATTTGTATCAACTAAACATATTAAATTGAATCAGTTTGTATTTGCCTGACAGAAAAATATCAATTTGTATTTATTGTTCGCTTTTTACTGATATTTCCAAAGTAACTTCATTAGTTTCATAAACATTGTTAATATTGTTTTGAATATGAAGTTTCAGACAGAAATATTTTAACAGCAATATCCCATTATGGCAAACCCTCATAGTGTAAACATGTATTTTATTCATAAACTCTAGTGTTTAATATTTTATTATTCGTGTTACAGAAAACGAACATCGCATGATAAAACATATTTATTTATGGACTTACCTACAGGTTATAATAACATTAATTAAGTTCTCTACATATATTCAATAATGATATATGTAGAAGTATACAGGAGTGAAATAAAAAAAGTAGCTTGCATCAAAACATAACTGAACGCATATTGACGCAACTACGACGGTTGTATGTTTACCTGATAACAGGTAATTTACACGCGGTCACATTGCAAATTTATCTGTAAAGATTAAAAAAGTCATGTAAAAAAACGGCTTCTGTTTACTGATAAAGTTAAATTTAGAAATAGTTTTCAGATTACAAAGAAGCCAATCCTTTCAAGAAGAAATAGTATAATGTTTTTCTTGTAACACAATACTCAGGGTGGGTGGGGGTGGGGTGGATGCACATATTTTACAGGTATTTTGTTTTCCTTTGTTGTCTGATTCTTTATGTATGCAATCGCACTGTTGAGAGTACACTAACAAGATGGCTTCTTAAATGAAACCACGTGTCTTATTTAATACGTCGCAAATTATGGTGCACTTAAGCGGGAAATCTATTTTAGTCAAACCTAGGCGATTAGGCAAAGCCTGTTTCAATATATTATTTTGTCATGTTGAAATATACATCTGTTTGGCAATACGGTTCAGTGAGTAAAATAGGAATGGTATGTTGAAAACAAAAAATGTCACTGATAAGTGTCACATGCCCCCGAAATGGTCTGTGAAAATAACGATATATTTTATAATAGGTAGCGATTTATATGTATCCATGAATATCAATAGTAATGGACTGACTCTTCAGACTAGACACGCACTTTCATTGTTTAACATTAAAATGTGACCTTGGCCTTGATATCTGATGTAAAGTTACAGACCAGACATGAAATATCAAACAGAAAATGTGACTTTGACCTTTGAAGTTAGGTTCTGGGTCTTACACGCGACAAGTATCCATGGCATGTTGATCAATAGCTAAGTGTTTATTTACATCTAGACTCGCAAACACCGTTGAACATCCCTCTGTTATAAGACCGTAAATATTTCATTAAAGATACATTATGCTTAAGTTTTACAGCAATCACGTGCACCTGGTTCTTATATTAGCTCAGTCGGTTACGCGTCTGACTATCAATCCAGGGGTCGTGAGTTCGAATCCCACGCCCTGCAACAGTCTTCTTGATGATAGATATACGACATTGTGTCTCATTATCATTTGTCTCTCACCACTGATTCAAGTGGGAAAGTTATCAGTTACTTGCGGATATGGGGTGTGCTCGAGAACTGGTTAATCCCAGGAAACAGTGGTTAGGTTAACTGATCGTCTGTTAGCACTGGATGGCATAAAAATGACGCTAAATATTCAATCAATCAATCAATCGTTGTTATTTTACAATCGGGAGATATACACTTTAATCCCGGACCTGAAATACTAAATTCACCCAGTGTATTAAATGCTTCCCCAATTTCTGATACTCTGGACATGATACATAACTTATCTTTAATTCATTATAATGTCCAAAGTTTACGATATAAACTAGACCTGCTTAGTACAGAACTTAATCAATTCGACATCCTAACATTCTCCGAAACTTGGTAACATGAATCCATACCTACTGAAGAACTGAAGAACTATTCCGTCATTTCAAAAACCTGAAAGGAATGACCGTTATGGTGATAACCATTGTAGAGTTATTGTAGATATAAAAAATAACTTTACATACAAAAACATGATAGAAGACTATAAATTTAGCAGTTGATTCATGAATGAATGACATTATAATTACCGGCGATTTAAACATAAATATGCTAAACTGTCAAAGTGCTCAAAAAATGACATCGCTATGCAAGCAATTTGGCTTAAGTCAAATTACAAATGAACCTACCAATTTTACTGAACATTCGTCTACTCTCATTGATAGTATACTTGTTAATAATAGTGCTAATATAACAGTAAGTGGCGTGTCTGGTCCTTTCCTAGATCAAGTAGAAAGATGTCATTGTCTAATATTTGTCATATTTAAGTTTACAAAACCGAAATTCAAATCTTTCACTAAAAAATATGGAAATATGACCAGGATGACTTCAATCTATTGCAAAGTAAAGTTCAAGATATAAATTGTACAAAAATACAAGTATTGTCAAATAATGATATTAATGTTTATGAAAAAAATATTACTGACACTATTATATCTTTAATCAAACAATGCATTCTCAACTTGACTGTTAGTATTAGACCATATGAGCCTCCTTGGATAAATACTGTGATAAAGCTTAAAATCAGATATAGAAAAATATTATACAGAAAAACTAAACATACAAATCTTAAACACCACTTGGATAAATTTCGAAATACTCGAAATGAAATAATAACATTAATACGTCAATCAAAACAAGCATATTATAGCAATCTTTCTCACAAACTCAAAATATCATCTATTTCTTGCAGGGACTGGTGGAAAACTCTGAAAACTTTTATTTCTCCGAATGCCAAACAAACACTACCACCTCTTATTAGTTACGATGTGACAGTTTCTGACAATACAGACAAAGCTTATTTATTAAACGATTTTTTCAAAAGTCAGACAGTTTTAAATGATAACAAGTCTGAACTACCTGCTATGTTCAACAGTTATACAGTTATGCAATTATTTAGAGAAGTCAAGTCTGTTTTAGCATGTCTTACAACAGGTAAAGCAACGGGCCCGCACGAAATCAATAATCGTATTCTACGTGAACTCGCTTATGAGTTGTCCACTTCTCTTTGTAATATTTTTAACAAATCTTTGTGGACAAGTTTAAAATATTTGGAAAGAAACGCATGTGTGTGCCGTTTTTAAAAAGGGGGGATCCATCTTATGTAAATAACTACTGTCCTATTTCTCTCCTAAGTAATATTGAGAAGGTTCTGGAAAGATTAATGCTTAAACATATAACTTTCTTCATGAAACCATCTTCCTATAACCTCTTCTTTCAAATTTCATGCCAGACGACTCGCCCGTCTATCAACGTACCTATCATTATAATACTTTCTGCCAAGTATTAGATGCTGGAAAAGAGGTCAGAATAGTCTTCTTTGATATAAGTAAAGCCTTTGATCGAGTATCGCATAAAGGTCTCCTAGACAAATTTAAATATGCTGGTATTTCTGATTCACTTATTAAATGGTTTAAAGATTACCTTGGTAAAAGACGTCAGTGTGTAGTTATTCCTGGTGCTAAATCCAGATAGAATTCAATAAATGCAGGTGTTCCACAAGACTCTATCCTAGGACAGCTTCTCTTCCTAATTTACATCAATGATATTGTTACGGATATCTATTCAAACGTTCGTCTATTTGCCGATGATACAAGTCTTTATATTAGTGTAGATCATGTAAATGTTGCTGCAGACATTCTTAACTGTGATATAGCTAAAATTACAGATTATGCTAATAAGTGGTTAACCAGTTTTAACCCCACGAAACAGAATCACTATTGATATCTCGTAAACATCACAAGCCTGCACACCCACCCTAAATATGCTCAATAAAAAACATTTTAGAAGTAAAATCTCTGAAAAAGCTAAGCGTCACGCTTTCGGATGACTGTAACTGGCACTCCCATATAGAATACATTAAAGTTAAAGCGTGGAAAAGAATAAATATAATGCGAAAACTCATATTTCAACTTGATCGAAAATCGTTAGAAATAATATACACTACTTATATAAGACCTATTTTAAAATACGCAGAAGTTATTTGGGATAATTGCACACAATATGAAACAGTTGAACTGGATAAAATCCAAAATGAAGCAGCTCAAATCGCATCAGGAACTACTTAACTGATATAAATACACAATTTGTACACTGAAAATTAACTGGAAAACGCTTGAAGTTAGAAGGCGAAAGCATTAACTTATTCTATTTTACAAAGTGGTCCATAATATGTCACCTGCATATCTTTCAGCACTGGTGCCTAGTCAAGTAGGTTATGACTCCCAATACAGATTAAGGAATGATAACAACTTACACACAATTCGTTCTCGAAAAAGCAATTATTTAAATTCATTTCTACCCTCTGTAGTTCGGGAATGGAATTCACTAATATACGAGACTCGTTGTTTGGAATCGGTATATACTTTTAAACGTGATCTCAATATAGATAGAGTGTACGCCCCCAAATATTATTATTCAGGAAGTAGAAAAGCACAAACAACCCACGCGCGCCTTAGAACAAATTGTAGTTCGCTCAATCAAAACTTGTATCTAAAATTATAACTGAATCCCCGTTATGTCATTGTGGTAGCATCGAGGACACTTATCACTACTTCTTCACAAAGTCAGATATCAATTACTTTATTATGTTTATATCATAAGTTAAAGTTTATGATTGGTATGATACTTTTGATAATAATGAAATAAAGCGACACATATTCAATATCTGAAAATTGATACTATTTTGTATTTAAACCTGTTATTGGCAATACGTATTAAAAACATATAACAAACAGATTTACAGTATACAATCAGGTTCTATAGAAATAATTTAAGTTACCGTAACATAGAACCATGTAAATGCTGGTTTAGGGTAGACACAGTTTGTTCTAAATTTCAGTGTCACAGCATTGACTGACAAATCTTTGGGTCAATCTGGTACACGGTCATACTGTATGGAAGTTGGTACAGCTAATGAAAAATTATAAAACATTCAACTGTTAATGTATTGTTTGATAACCACAATTGACATATCGTGACACAATGGTGATGGATTCATTAAAAAACAACAACAAACACTCCCCTGCAATAAAACAACAATAAAAAAAACAACAATAACAACCTAAACAAAACAATATAAACTAGGACGTGTGATGAACGGCAGACAGGTGCCACATCGTACAAACAGTGCTGATAAACGCTTTACCAAAACTGTAATAAGCTTTCCACAATAACAAAATAACAACCTCAATAATAAAATGTAAACTAGGATACCCGATAAATGATAATGAATAAGGAAGAAAATCTCTTCTGTTTTGAGGTAACTGACTGTTATTGGATGATGATTGCACGTCTCTGCGTAGGAAATGATGGTTTTGCTGACATTTTGAAACCTGAACACGTGTGTTTAGAAAAATGAAAGGTGTTTCAAGGTTTCATTGTGGTTATGTTTTACCACAGAGTAATAGTTGGTAGTAAAAGCTGTTGTTTCAGTAATTGCAGGCGTTTTTTTTATGAAACTTGTCCCCAAGTTTGATCCTACTTCGGCAATTCAGCCTTAAACATTGTTTGTTCGGCATTAGATAGCTATGTAGTTTAAACATAATTTATGTTATGGATTTTAAAAAGTATACCTAGGCTAAGGGGTTATGTCACAAGTTATATCAACATTGTTCCCTCCCTACACAAAATAAATTAAAAATGCATGTACTCAAAATGACAATTCCAGATAAACAACATTAATAATAAAATAAACAATTTGATTTAGATCTCAGATAACTATTACAGAGATGAGGGACCCAGAAAGAAAGAAAACGACAGCATTATAAATGATTAGTCTAAATATAACGATTTTTGTTTAACTTACTTTTAACCACCAATTTCAACGATTGTTTGCTGTCATTATATTTACATGTCCACCACATTCCATCATTACTTTGACTGAGCCCAGTAATGTCCACATATATGCGATTGTTATCAGCTGTGTATGTGTGTCCCGCTTTCAGCACAATACATTGCTGTGGTCCACATTGTGCATAGGGAGATGAATCTTGGCCTGACCCGGGTATATCCTGTGTGTCTGTTATAAACCACTCAACTGGTGTACAAGATGGGAAATCAGTAATACTACACACCAGTTGTATAGATGACCCCTTCACTGGAACTACATTGTCACGGATCTCTACCGAGTTTATCGTCATTGACAGTAAAATAGTTTTATCTTAGAAATATATGCATATCATCAGCCTATTTCTCCAAAACTATTATTACACTAAATAAACTATGTAATAGATAATGTTATATATATATTATTATTATTTTACTGAGTAATCTA
Organism: Panopea generosa; assembly: GCA_029582155.1. Lineage (NCBI taxonomy): Eukaryota > Metazoa > Mollusca > Bivalvia > Adapedonta > Hiatellidae > Panopea > Panopea generosa. Next base: position 33,289,847 of record CM055894.1, on the reverse strand, counting down.
TAAACAGTAATACAAAATGGAAAGGTTATCATACGTTTAATTATTTGTTTAATTCTTTGTTATTATCATTAACATCTCTGTTGCTATCACACATATGCCTGTTTTCCTTCAGTTAACAGCAAATTCAAGTCAGTTAAGAATACCATTTGTTTCTTTTATTTGCAAACAAATCGACTGTCAGTTTTGGCTGTTGATTCCATTGTTACAGCGTATTTTCAATAAATATATGTTGTAATGCACATGCCAGTCGTTACTTAAATTGACATATGCGAAAGTAAGAAGTGTGAATTGAGTGAATGAGATTTGTAATTACTGAGTTGCAATTAGATCAATAAACACTTACCTGATTGCACAGCATATGCAGAATTAATGATCATTAAGAAATACAAGTCCATGACAAACCTCAAATCAGCTTGAATAAAAAAAAACAAGAGCATGTATTAATAAAATTAAACATAGTATTATTAGCGTATTAATAGTAGTTGTAGAAGAAGTAGTAACAATAGTAGTAGTATAATAACTGAAAACCGGTTTGGAAGGTATCAACGAATGTTACAAGAGAAAAAAGGCTACAAAGAAAAACTCAGTCCCAATGTATTGAAACTGAAATATATATTCTACACTATTTTGACATAAAAAATGTTATTCGTTTTACCACAGTTTCAATACCAGATACTTTTATCGATACAGACAAAGATATTATAAACCGACTAACCAATTATTTATTAAATATTATACACTATTATGATAATTTGAACAATAGCATAACTTTATATTATACACATCCTTGTTAATACTGCTCAATTACTACTTGAGGGCTTGGTCTAGTGGTATAGCATCGGACCATGGTTCGAAGTCTTGGGTTCGATCTGTCGTAACAGTTATGTTTGGGCGAGACACTTTATCCGTATGTATTCAGAATTTGTTTTACATAGGAAGGCTTCAAGCGTCAGTTGTTTAAGTTATAATAACTTTCTTCACAACCATAGAAAAAAAAAAACTTTTTGTTTTATTTATATAGTTTATAAAGCAGCGGATATATATTTTAATTATTTTTACCGTTTTCTGTTTTTTTTTTCAATTTGAAATACCACTCTTCATTTAATAACTTATTGAATAATCTCAATACCACAGCGAGTCCCATATTTACACTGCTTCATGGATACATAGTTTATTATAATATATTTACAATATCAATTCAAGTAGATTTATCAAGAATAAGTATGTATGTATCTGTGTAAAGAGTAAATAAACTTAATGACTACTTAATACAAATGTATTGTATTAACATTTGTAGGTAGCCCAAGAACAACATGCTGTCTACATTTGTTTTAATCTATTTATTCTCCAGTCAGTTATAAAACTTGAAATATGATATGACACTTTACCTTGAAGAAACGTTTGCGATGTATTTTAATATGCAACATACTATTAAACAGTCCAAATCATTATCTACTGTGGACATTCTGTTTATAATCCGTTTTAGCAAGTGTCATTTACAACAACATCTGAAAGCGATGGTTTTATCAAATTCATATTTAGTGATGAATATAATAGACAATAAACCGGAAAAAATGTATAATATTACAAAAGAAATTAAGAGTTAGCAGGAGGATAACTATATCGAAGACTCATCGCAAAACTATTCTGACTCAGTTATCAGAAACCATTATAAGATATGAAAAAAAAAGATAAAATATTGGCTTTAAAAAATCTCTTAATCTCTTTTCATATATAATTCTTTAAACATTATATAGATAATTACATGTAGCAACTTCAATATTTCAAAAAATGTTTTATTGATTTTACACTTTATTCACACTTGCCATTATTGGTCTCCAGAAAAATACCACATTATGTATTACGAGCTACTTGTTTTGCTTTTATTTCAATGAATGTTACCGAAGTACACATGTTTTATGTTGTTACTACGAAGCTAACCGTCGCTTTGAAGTATTTTTCTCCCTCAAGTGCAAGTTATGGCTACATATCCTCTTACATTTGTACAAATATTCATATTTCATATAAAACACGTTAGGTGAAATCATATGATTCGAGGCTTTTGATATGAGATGGGGTGTGCTCGAGTACTTTTTAACCTTTCAGTATCCCAGGAAACATCGGTTAGGTTAAATGATCGTCTGTTAGCCTTCGATGGCATAAATATGACGCTAAATATTCAACCAATCAATTGAACAGCAATATTTCCAAGACACAAGCTGATATAACCAGCTGTGCAACTGTCAAACAACTGTTTGTTAACAGCTCAACGATACAATAATGAAACATTAGTCATACGTTCTAATCTTTCTAAGAGACCACAATAACGTCATTTGTTTCAACAAGATAAGGCTTGTCCGCATTCTTCAACATTAACATTATGAGTTTCTGGGCCCAAATAATGTTCAAATCCGGCCATGGCAAACGTTATTGCGAAACTTAATCAGTCCTATCTAACCTCTATGGGAACAGGCTACACGTCACGTTTCACGTCAGGTTTCAGACGTCACGTAATTACCAATGCAGAACAGCTAATAGAAGGTTCTAAAAATGTCACCTCCCATACTAAATGCATCGTCCTATTCGCAGTATGAGAAACAGAGGCAAAGCAATAGAGAATGCAAATGTTGGCCACCAATGGTACAAAACAATGGACTGTATTTTTTACCCTTTTAAGGCAATGAATGACATTTCACAATGGTTGTTTTGTTTTTATTTGTTTTGACGAATCAATGCCTATACCAAAGCAATGTCCTCACTGCGAAAATGATACTAGAAACCAACTTTTTTTCTGAAACTCAGATCCGTTTAATTTATATTTGTCCATGCATTTAGTCTAGTGGTTTTAAAGAATTTATCATTTTTCTGAAGCTTTTCAATATTCTTAAAGGGGACGTCTGAGGATTAAATGCTAAAAAAGTTTTAGAAATAAAATATGAATAAAACGCATCCATTATCATTAATAAATATAAGTCGAATAGTTTAGTATATTAATCCACCAAAACTGACAAAATCTATAGGTAAAGTGTAGTGGTAAACTTAAACGTAATCACCCTTCTGAAAATACTGTTTGACGACCTTTTCATAGTCATTCTGACTCTTAAATGTAAATCTGTATAATGGAGCAAATTGAAATCAAAATGAAACGCGCCTAACAAAATATATATTGGGATTTTAAGCTGGAAACCTATTTAAGCTAACCTAGGCGTGCAACCCAAGTTAAGAAAGGTCTTTTCAATATATATTTTTTTTTTTTTATAGATCTCATGTTTTCAATACCTAGTCAGTTAGTATATAAAGGCATGGTATATCGGGAAACATGTGTTTAGCCAATTTTAATGTTTTAAACAATCCTGATATATTCTCTTTGATAACAATATTAATAGTTACATTTAATTTAGTGTTATCATCATCAGTAATTGTTTAGACCTACATAAGACATTGTTTTGTTATGTTAGTATTTATTTGTAAGCTTTTTTTTCCAAGATGAAATCATCATAACCGGAGGTATTGTTCCCGCAGCAGTTGCCCGTCATACGACAGCTATGTTCAGTGCTAGTACTACGTAACATCCTATAACCTTACTTAGTTAATAACTAGACACGTTTAGAGATTATGTGAATTATGTTGGGCGTACGGTCTATTGGTAGAGAATCGGAACATTGATCCGGGAATCGTGTGTGCGATCCTCCTATACGACTTTGGTTAGTTTCCTTGAGCAGGGCACTTATACGAATAACACCAGCTTATGGTTCTACCCAGGAAGACTTCTAGTTTGATATGTCTAAAATGTAAGGTCTTATTTCACAGTCAATGTAAAAAGTAAATTTCAAACTAAACGTAGACAAAACATATAATATAACTAAGCCAGCGAACCCATGAATAGTTATAATATATATTATTAAGGTAACATATGTAGCATCGGATATGCATATAGAAAAAAAATGCAAACGACATTCAGTAATAGATTTGTTTTCAATATACTTATTTAAGTGTAAACACACCATTGATTTGTGTTCTTTATTCTATAGTTTATAATACAATTTTAAAAGCTTGTCGTTCATAGAGAGACCCAAATAAATGAAGTGAAACTTAAATTTTACTGTTTGTCAACCTTTGCACTATCAAAATATGATGAGAAAAGTAGAGGTCATGTGTCATAATAGATTTTTTTTCTGTTCAATGTGAACACTGGTGACAAAGTGAAAGTAGACTATTAAAAATCAGGTATACATACCCCAATATCCAAGCATTTCAAACACGACAATGCTGTCAAAATGTTAAAAAAAACATCGATAATGCCATTCAAATGAAATAAATGGGCATTTAAAGAAGGAAAATGCGAATAAAGAAGAACAAATGAGGAATATTTATAAGCGCCATTATGCGACAACCCCACGGAAGCACTTCCTTTTCAATTGGTGGTATTATACCTATATTGTAGTAATGAAACTTGGCATAACGAATTGCACCAAGTACCTATGAAGCATTTAACAACTTTGGTGTTATTCTCTATGTGATTGCTCTGTATAAATTTGTAATTATTTTGTAATAACTTTATTTTTGACTTTTTTTCCAGGGACGCGAGCTAAATAAGCAAAAGGACTTATCGCATATAATTGATACTACTGTTTGTGATATCATCAAGTACATGTAAGTACACTATCACATATCCATCAATTGTATATAAACACTTAAATACATATTATTCTTTTCAATAAATGTATAAATGTTGTAACGAGATTAAAATACCAAGAAGATATTGAATTATATAGGTTAACCAAAATAATCACGCACGCACGCACGCACGCACGCACGCACGCACGCACGCACGCACGCACGCACATACATACACACATACACACACACACACACACATATATATATAGTATTGAGTCTGATATTTCTGACCTAAATAGTGGGACCTACCCGAAATCATAGAATAATATATAATATGGGAGATAATTAAATTCACAACAACGGAATTTCTGATTTTATGGAATATTTTCAGATATTGCTTCAGTACACCTATATATACACGTTCTGGTTCAAATTGACCCTTTTCTGATAAGGTCAAAACTATTGATATTTGTAACTGTTGTGGTCGCAATGTTCATTGAGTATCATTTATATTATCTGCATGTTCGTTTAAGTGGTAATGAGTGTAACTTTATATTAATATAAGGAGTTCTAATTAGCATGCTTATTTGTAGATTTTAAATGTTATTACCTGGCTGGATTCAGTCATTTACGTTACATGTGGTATAGTTTTCACTGAGTATTTTGCTGGATTATATATATTGAAATTGTATCATTTAAAAGTGAAATGGGCATTATCAAATAAAAAGTTAATCCTGATGAAGTGATTGCCTGAATTCAGTCAAACTTTAAATAGTCAACACTTATTACAAATGCTGCATATAAAAAATGATCTTAGCCATTCTAGCTCTTTACTGGCTGAATTCAGCCAAACTTTATATTTAGAAATCAGTTTGCAAATTCTTCTTTTGAAGGAAACCTGATTTTGATTGTTGGCTGAATTCAGTCAGTATTGGGCATCTCACAATACAACATGAAAACTACGAAAAGTCTTTTGTATATTTCATATCGTTATTCTGTAAAATATACTCGGCTGAATTCAGTCAGCAGGCTCATATTTGGTAACCAGACAATTTTGTTAGCTCTTTAAGTTTGGATTTGTTCACAAGCATTTGCAGATGGTGAACAACTGACGAAATGCATCAACAAAATTTTATGAACGTTTAATATAAAAAATGAAATATCAACAAATGATATACAAGAACAATATTTTATAATCCATCTTGATATTATTTGATAATGTATTTTGCCAGTTTTAATAAGATCCTTAGCCTGTAATATGATAATATACAAAAATTCAATGTCGCCGAATTGGGCTCTAATGAAATATAGCTGTTTGATTTAAATGGAGATAAAATGGTACCTAATGTATATAAGCTGCACTAATGGTAAGTGATCATTTAATCCAAATATGAAACAAAAATGTAAAAATATAAAAAACAAATATCAGAATAGAAGAGGATGTTATGGTTTAATCTCTGTAGGCCTATGATACTTTGGAATCCCTTAACAAGGTCAATCATGATTTAAACAAACTATTAGGTGATCATTATTATGTTTATCCTTCATATATATACACAGTAAACGCTTCTACATATATATATATATATATATATACAGTATTAAGGTTTAAAAAATCTCTAGTTTTAGAGATTCCTTTTACTTTTTAATGATTGATACCCAAAACAATGTTAATATTATCACGGGACTAGACTACACAACTATACTACCTATCGAGTAGCAATATCGTGTCATTTGTATTTTCTGAGAAAGATATTTTAAAACACTTTGCTAAATAATTATGTCTCAGTAAATACTGTGGTGGAAATAACAGTTCTTTGGTTGAATAAGTAAAGCAAATTCATTTTTAATGATTTAAATAACTTTCGTATATACGTATGATGACTTATTCAAGATTATTTATGTTAATAGATGCAATATATACTATCACCATCGGATAGCCACGGGTGAAGAAAGTATAATAACTACTTGCAATCCAATATTTCCTTCGGTCAATCATAGCTGATGATATATAGCATTATTATTTTGAGAAGATACAATAACGTCAGTAAGTAAACATAACAAGACAAGACATCGAATCGATATATAGATGTGTACTTACCAGTTTCGCATTATATAACAGTTATTTGTTGTCTTCCACTTACTGTAGATCCAGTAACTAATAAAAGTCAACACCCCAGGTTTTATTAAAATCTGCACTATCTAATATTTGAATAGTTAGACGGTATTTAGGTGCAAATGAACAATCTTGTGGCATTCTGCCATATGGAAAACCAGACGGTATGGAAAACGGGGAACATGTGGGAACAATTATAATCAAACTGGATGAACCCCCGGTAACAGTCCACATAACACCATCAATCGTTGTTGAGCCTTTGTATTCTGCCTCTAACATCATGTTATCATTGACGTTATAACACTCACTCGTAGCTGTAAGAACCACGTCTTGTACTTTGCCTTTTAATCAACAAAAATATACTTTTTACAATTATGCAACAGGAAAACACTATCAGATAATTTTATTTCGAATTGATTAAATACCGATTTCGTTCATCACTATGCTATACATTATTTCAACATAAATGACTAGAAATAGAATGTTTATATACTTCATATCTATTCATGTGATAAAACAACTGAAACAAAAGTGTCATGTGGTAAAATGTCATTGAATATTATCTACAGACAAAGCGACCGACTAGCATGTAAACTATAGTTTAAACCACGTTGAAGGAAAAGTACTGATGAAGCTAGTATTATAATTTTTGGAATGAAACTTGAATATTAATTTGGTCATATAAATAGTCAAGGTCTGTCTTCTGAAATTGGTCAAATGGTACTCTTTTTTTTTTAAAATACCTTTTTTTTTATATTGATGTCAAACACAATAGTTTAATAAAAACGGTTATGAGGCACTGATGGGTGCAGTAATGGTCAAACTTATGTTTTTCACAGATTTCAATACATTCGTAGACGAATCGGCATATCTTTAGACTATATCAATATTTTTGTACTTTTGACCATGACCCACGATAACGAAACAGTTTTTGTCGAATGAATAATGTAACTAAACCGTTTAAACGAACGGACCTGTCTTAAAAAATCACATTTCGATTAAAACCCTTTAGTGTACATTGTTTCCGTTACCGGATGTTTGTTTTATACTGAACCACTATGATATTGTCTTCGATAAGATATTATGAAAATGTAAAGTTAACTGAAAATCATTTCATCAAATAGAAAAATACTTTGTAATGCATTGACTTCCTGGAATTGAAGATGATCCATCATTCTTTATACAGCTTGAATTGAGTCCAAAATTATATATGCCAGAAAAAGGCATACAAAATTGGTAGCATCTTGACACAAAATACGACCTTTCGGCGACTTGCTCTAAAACACGACCTTTCGGCGACTTTTGAATAAGTTACTTTTTTCGAGTTGTAAATATTCATTATTATGTAATTTACGGTATTGAAGACATCCATGCTCATTTAAATGATAAAAAAATTCAAAATTATTAACTTATTGAATATATACATTTAAGTATATATTTTGTGTCGCCCAAAGGTAAAACCTCATTTATTCAAGCAAAATTACAACCTTTGGGCTACATTTTATATGTGTCGCCGAAAGGTTAATGAATACAGATATGACGTCAAGGAAATCCCAGTCAAAGTAAGGACGTCATAAAACACGTAGCATTTCGCTAACATAAATTTTGGATGTCGGTGTGTTATTTTAATTTTATATAATAAAATCAAGGATAACACGGGTTTTCTAGATGGACAGTGATATAAAGGTAAGCAACTAAGTTGACATTTGTATTTTTATGTAAATATTGAATTTTAGATTTTAAATATTTAAACTGTTAAATATTTTGCGACAGGCCTTCTGGCCAGTAAATTGTCGATTCATTTACACACGGCCAATGTGTTTATTATTTATGAAAAAAAGCGATGTTTTTTGATAAATTATAAAAAGATGAATTCAATTTGGAATCGTGTAGATATAAACTGTCTTTAGAATAAAATTGAACCAAAAATATTTCAACATGACATTGCAATGACATGAATCCTAGCACTCCCCATCCACCAACCAGTACATAAAATGTACAAAAACGTTATCATTATAGATATATGGTAGAAAGAAAACTACGATTTTATATGAAACTTCTTGAATTCTAAATGTAACGCATACATATTTAAAAATAAAAAAACGAAAGTGCATATGAGTTTATGACGTGCAGATACAGATACATGTAGATCTATATGTAATTTTAACGATTCTACATGGTGGAATTGGCGCTGTGGCGTCTAGTGGTTATAGTTGACTGTTGCCCAGAAAATCTGAGTTCACCTCCCGTTACATACATTTTTTTCGAATGTTTTTTTTTTCATATCTCAAACCATAGTTAAAAGTTGATATAATATGGCATTTGATTGCAAAAAATAAATCATGAGTTCCGTTAGTACATCTAACATATTATGATTTCGGTCACATATCAATATTTTAATTTTTACTATTTTTAGGAACTAGAGAGTTTGTTCTCCGAACATTTTGGCAGTTTTACCCTCATTTGCTTCACAAGCCAGTGACAGTGAAGAGAATGAAGCTGTTAATGATTATGATGATAATTATGACATTGATGAAAATAAATATTGATGAACGAGCAAGACACTTCCTAACAACCGTATGTGAAGAAAGGGTGGATTCAGATAGTGACGAAAGAGAACATGACCCTCAACATGATAGTTTAATGTAAGAGAGTGACCAAGATGTGCAGATAATTAAGCAATTCATGTTTTCTGGGTGTGGTTGCCATAACAACTGTCATTCACATTTCAAAAACCGAGATATTTACAAACATGTATTGGACGTGCGTGAAATGGGACAAAAGTGACAAAGAAATGTACATTATGGCAACACTAGTTGATTGTTCAGACAATGAATAAACGAAACGCGGAAAGAAAAGACAGAGAATTAGAGTATATATGTAGGAACACACTTAAACTTTTTTTTGGCATAAAATTAGGTAAACCGTCTTCAAAACATTATGACACACATCAATAACACGTCGCAAACCCAAGAACACTTGTAAATACAGGACGGAAACGATCTAAGTCTCTTAAAATTGGATGATATCAAATTGGTTGTTCAATTCATTTCAAATTACGCAAACGAATTCGGGATGCTACAGCCAGCTGTTCCAAGGGGACGGGACAATGTACCTCTTATTTATTTGCCAAATAATGCAACAAAAATATGTGTCTATGAAAAATATGTTGCTGGTTGTAGTGAAAATAGCCCCGAATGCCGTTCTGTAAAATATACACCACATTCTGCAATGTATGGAACTCATGTTTTTCTCATGTGAAAATAGCGACACCTAGAGACGATGTATGTGCTTCTTGTGAAAGAATGAGAAATGTCATAATGGATTCTGTTACTGAAGAAGAAAAGCTGGAATCTACAAACAAAATGAAAGAACATATACATTGCAGGCACAAAAGAAATTAAAGTGTACAACACATGTATTAAATTGGCCAAATAATCCCATGGTAACTCCGAGGCAGAACAATATGTATAGTATACATTTGAATTCAGTCAGAATGTATGTTTACCCCATCACATCGGGTAGATGGGCCCATTGTATTTTCCTACGCTAAGAAAAATATAAACATTTGGATTTCATATGATACTATAGCTCAACTTGACGATGTTGTCAACAAATCATCGTCAACAAATGCTACAATCCGGTATCCATCCTGGCAGTTGCGTTACTGCATGGAAATTATTTCTATGACCAGTATTCCGCCAGTCACGAGGAATACTAAGGTAAAGTTTAACAAAACATTTACTTCATACACACAATGCTTTTCCTAGTTATATACTAAATAATGAGAAAACAAGAAATATCACTGGTAAATATCGCATGCCCGCATATGATTTGTGAGAATAACAATATATATTTTATAAAAGGTAGCAATGTATCCATGAATATAAAGTCATGGACTGACGTTTCCGACTAGACACGCAATTTCATGTTGTTGTTTTTTCATATTAAAGTGTGATCTTGACCTTTGTGAAACTTGACATTGACATCTGTTGCAAAGGTCTGGGTATTTCTACAGGTAAATGCAGGTGACCCATCATCAATCATGCCATGCTGATCACTTGTTTTAAGCTATTTCAAAATCCCTCCATGTTAAACAAAATTACAGAACAGACATGAAACAAACTGAAAGTGTGGCCTTGACATTTGAGGTAAGATTCTGGGTCTTAAAGTGACATCCATGCATGATAAACTTACAGACCGGACTTGAAATCTCAAACTGACTCAAAGTGTTGTCGAACAAACTCAAAATGTGATCTTGACCTTTCATGTACGGGTCTGGGTCTTACGTGCAACACATCGTCATGTCATCTTGATCAATTGAGCCAAGTTTAAGACAATGTTACAGACCAGACACGAATGGAAAGTGTGACTTTGGCCTTTGAGGAAAGATTCTGGGTCTTGGATGCAACACTCCATCATGTGATGTTGATCCACTGAGCCAAGTGTTTTTGAAATTTATCCATAGGTGACAAAGTTACAGACCGGATACGAAACCTCACAAATACTCAAAGTGTCGTCAAACAAAGTTAAATTGTGACCTTGACCTATGAAGACTTTCAAGTGGGAGTTTTAGTGTTACGCGCGACACGTCGTCATGTTATGTTGATCATTTGTAGCAAGTTTTTATAAAATCTATCAATGCATGACAAAGTTACAGGCCGGACTCGAAATTTCATAGACTCAAAGTGTTGTCAAACAAACTCAAAGTGTGACCTTGATCTTCAAGGTAAGGGTGTGGGTCTTACGTTGTCATGTCATGCTGGTAAATTGAGCCAAATGTTTTTAAAATGTATTCATAGGTGACAAAGTTACAGACCGGACACGAAATCTCAAATAGACTAAAAATGTCGTCAAACAAAATTAAATTGTGACCTTGACCTTTGAAGTGGGAGTCTGGGTGTTACGCGCGACACGTGTTATGTTATGTTGATCATTTGTAGCAGGTACTTCTAAAATCCATCTATGCATGACAAAGTTACAGGCCAGACACGAAATCACACAGACTCAAAGTATTGTCAAACAATCTTAGTGTGACCTTGACCTTTGAGGTATAGGTGTGGGCCTTACTCGTAACACGTCGTCATGTTATGTTGATCATTTGTAGCAAGTATTAACAAAATCCATCTATGCATTACAAAGTTACAGGCCGGACACGAAATCTCACACATACTCAAAGTGTTGTCAAACAAACTGAAAGTGTGACCTTGACCTTTGAGATACTGGTGTGAGTTTAACTCGTGACACGTCATCACGTTATGTTGATCATTTGTAGCAAGTATTAACAAAATCCATTTATACATGGCAATGTTACAGGCCGGACACGAAATACCGGACGAAAGGACGGACGGACGGACATTGCGATTACTATATGCCACCCAAATTTTGTTTTTTTGTTGTTGTTTTTTATTGTGGGTGGGGGCATAAGAAGTATTTAATTAGCGCAAAACATAGAAAGAAATGTACATAAACGTATGTTAACTTAATAACGTCGCATATGTTAAATTTTAGTTACTTAGTGTACATGTTCTTATTAGTTTTTAGTGAAATACCAATTCCAGAAGATAGGTTTGACAGAAAAACAATTTCGATTAGACTGATAACCTTTTTTGTTTAACAAGTGGAATTCGACAACTAAATTTAGGTGTTATATAAATGTATCAGTATTCTTTTAATATATATTAAATATTTATATTATTTATTTATTTATATTTATATTAAATAGTAAAATATAATTTAATTATTTTACCAGATTGCATATCTTTATTGTTTGAAATAATCTATCTTTACAGGCAATACCAGTACTTCATGGTGTCGTCTGCAGAGCTCGTTGTTGTAAAAGTAAAGAAAGCCTTCGACGCCAGCGAGACTTCAGTGAAGATAATAAAGTCTCGGGACTTCACCTTCGAAGAAGATGCTATGCCAGATAGTTTCGCATCCGAGGGCTTGTCCACGGAGCGTCAAGACCACGTCCTTAGAGTTGTCAGACCGTTTACATGTTCGACCGATGCATCAGGATATAACGTGCCCAGCACCTATTGGCAGACTTTTAAGTTGTTCTAATTGATATGATCAATGCCACCATGAACTCTTGGTTTCGTTGAAAATAAAACAATTTCAATTAAAATTACAACAAACATGATGCATTTCAGTGTTTTAATTTATAAATAAGCGTTTCGATACACATAACTGCGCCGAGTATGAGCATCAACTACGCGATTGGGTAGTTATAATGACGTTGCGTCAGAAGTTGAGGCTTACGCCGATTTCATGGGTAATGCGGGAAATAAAGGACTGTTCATATTGTTGAATAATCATATTATATAAATTATTTTATAACAAATTAAAGATAATTTCATTTTCTTTGTAATTGTAATATTTTATTTGATCATCGTGTAACATGTACGTCAGGGAAATTATTAACGCTTTCGCGTGAACAGTAAAACACGGTGAGAGATGTAACAGAAATTAGCAACTGGTATGAGTTAATAAAAGATTTCAGGGTGAAAACGGAGTCTAATTGTTTTATAAACAAGTATGGCGTTGAAACTAACCAGACAGAAATGATGTCAAAAAAAAAAAAAAAGATTGCGGAAACAAAAGAAAAGATAGAAAAGTATAATTTAAAACTATATAAAACTATGAGAGTTTTGGGAAAAGGGAATGAAGAAAAACATGACTAAGTATTAAAGCCATTTCACAAATTTATTTTTCAACAAAACAAGATTGTATGTACATTTAAAAAAAAACGTGTTTTCTTGTTTTTTAATTGTATTTGCGTAAAATTGAAAAAGAAATTCAGTTTAAAAAGTTTGAATGGAAATACGATTTCTAGTAAAAATGTCACAAATGGTAAAAAACGTGTATTGTTAATTACACTTCTAAGTTTCTCATCAAATAAAATGTTTCCTTTTAAATATATATCAATTTTATTTTAATCACATAATAGTGTTTTTATAAAGAACAACATGGGGTAATATTATTGCGATTCTCCAACGCATAAAAAAGTTATAACAGTTTATTGATTTCTAGTAAAATGTCACAACGCTTATATTCAAATCGACCTGACGTAACATGTATTTGAGAAAATACGGTTTTAAGGAATGTAAATATATAACCCTTATCCTAGCACCATCTATTTTTTATATTACAGAAAACAAAAAAATCAAAACATTCAATTTGACCGTAGACGACTATCTATCAATTTTGAAAGTACTCTGTAGAGGATCTCGATAAATATTACTTTGTACATTATATGTATGTAGACGTATTACAGATTACGCAAATGTATTAAAATTGATCATATCATTGACATGTGAGCTAATGTGTACCGTTATTTTTTGCTAATGACTTCAATAGTATCGGCTCAATATATTGTTATAAACTTATTATATAGTACAATGAAACATCAAATCAAGTGTTTACGCACGTTGTAGAGTATAAAACCTTTAAAGGGTCATGGATTTCTGTTTATTTGACAGGTAGTAAAATAAACTTTCCAAGAAACTGTATTTGATATTTTTAACACTCTAGTGACTTTATTTCAATATCAATCTTTATAATATTTGGAAAGAATGAGCATGAATATACAAGATCGATTATGTTGTTATTGCCCTCGATTTAGCAAACATGTTATATTGCATTTGGTGGAGTTAAAATTTTGCTTATATCGGATCATCATAAGCAGAGTTATATGTCCCTGATTTAGCAATTGTTGGGTCGGGGCAAAACAAGGGTAGATTATTTAACCCCAAAACACACATAAATGTATTATGCTTTAAGATAACGTAATGTTCTGACATATTTGGTATAATGTCCAATGGTATTTATGTGAAGGTAACAATGAGAACTGACTTTAATCGCTACTATCTCATCCTCGCTGTCGCCTTCGCATAATAATGCCATGAACTTTACTTTATCTTTGTCAGGTCTGACATGCACATGCGCACTCGCATTAAAAAATACTCTGAGGCGACAACAATGGTACGATGGTGATACTAAAATAGTACGATGGTGATAGCGCAATATTATATCGCACAATCATCATCGTACTATCGTATTATCACCATCGCACTATCGTAGTATTACCACCGTGTCATTGCAGCATCGCTGTCGCCTTCGTGTAGTATCGCTGTCGGCTTTTCTTTATCGCTGTCGTATTTCGCCTTCCCGTCTGACGTACACATGCGCACTCGCTTTAAATACTCTGAGTACATGAACATGCTGTCTAAATAGAGGAATGCAACAATGTAGCAACATACCGATTTTAGCATACCCGCAGTCTGCTCTGACAATATACATGTACCCTTTTTAGAAATGAACTTGTCCCACTTTGACCTACTAAGGTTATGACATTGCAATATACATGTAGTTTCAATGTCATGCAGACCCGTTATATACCCTAGACGTACAACTCGATGGAACATGAAATCTTGGCCAGTTGCCCCGGGTGTCAAGGGACTCGGATCGAAATTCCGAAACCATTGTCACAGTTCTCACCTCTGTAAAAGTTTGAATATCGACTATGAACCATTAAACAAATTTACATTTCAAACAACATAAAAGTTACTTTCCACAACGTAGTAAATAGAATGGTCCTTTTTTATGAAATCTAGAAAAAAGAGAAAAAAAGAAGACTTCAACTGCCTTGTTAATATTTTGCACGTGCTACGTGCGGTCATTTTGAGTGCTCATGTACTTACAAAACGCGACGCCATTCAATACTTTTCGAACAAGTCCAAACTTGATCAGGAAATATCCTGTGTGTATGTGCTCAAAGATCCCGTGCACGGATATGACATTGCACGGGGCGCTTTTCTGACTAAACGGTTAGAGATAGCCATATAGTTTAAATTGAAATATTGCTCAGAATGGTTTTCACCACAACATATATGAAGATGAACTCAATGCAAATGGCTTTCACATCCCTGCACGTGCCAGGATGACCACCTAAGTTCTACGCACTGTACGGAATTTTTGACGAGTATTTGCGGGCCAGTGTTTCACTATCAAAAAACCTACATAGGACCTAACTCCCGGACGTAGGGTCAGTGTAATAAAAAAGTGACAATGGGGTATGTGAGATCGTCTGACTCTAATGGTCACCTTTTTTCACTGACCCTATGTAATTCCGATCTTTACAAATACTTTGTCAGAGATGTTGGACGTTTTTCTTAATCTCCAGTTTATAGCTTTTATTTAAATATGAAGTGGAAAAACGAAAATTTAAAGGAGACCTATAATATATTAAAGTGCTATTTATTTACGTTTTTCTTAACAAGAGTTGGAGATGATAAGTATCTATCTACCTTCCAACATTGTTACTTTTTTAGAAGACTAAGTGATAATTTTATTAGTAATGTTCCATAATAAAAATAAGGGTCCAAGATAAAAACACAGTCTATATTTTTTTCAACTGTTTTGCAACCGTCCAAAACAAATACTAACCCTTAATCCTAGACACTTAACGACCCATTCGTGTGTGCGGACGGACGAACATGGGTAACACTATTTGCCCCCATTCCATAGCAGGGATAAATAACTTTCTAGTTGAAAAAAATTGTTACACTAAGTGTACCCATGTTATACTAAGATGTAATACATGTACCAAACAATTGTTACACTAAGGGTCGCAAACGTAACCCTTGGTGTAACGAAACCCATTTTGCGGTGTCACCCCTTAGTGTAACAATTGTTACTCGAAGTGTTGTTTTTTTTTTGTTACTCTAATGGTTGCCACAAAGATTACATGACTGCTCACTCCTCAATAATGCCCGAACCTTGTATGCTTTTCCTGACGCGCTGCGGATTTGCCCCGCTCACTTTTACACGAAGTTGCTCTAGTGATTATGGAATATGCGAAATTTGAAACACATACACATAAAGCGATGCTTTTAATGAAATATACGTTCATCGTTTTACTAAAATAATAACTGTATCACAATAATACAGTGTAGAAAATGACGAGAACACAATTATGCAATAGTATACGTTTAGTACCTTCGTTTATTCTTTGAGAAGCATTGGCTATCTTTAAATTGCCGTCAGCGCGACTGTGTAAAAAGGACAACCGGCAATTTTAATAAGTTTTCAATTCTATTTCTAAAAATACATTTACATGAAGCATATATAAAATATGTCACTAATTTTATAAAAATATTTTTATAATTTCTTAAATAAAAATTTCAAGTAATGTACCAAGCAACTTGTCAGTATGCATGTATAATAAATGACAGTAATGTACCAACGCCACATGTCCGTATGAGAGTATAATAAGTGACAATACTGTACAAGAACCACTTGTCAGTATGCATGTATAATAAATGACAGTAATGTACCAACGCCACATGTCCGTATGAGAGTATAATAAGTGACAATACTGTACAAGAACCACTTGTCAGTATGCATGTATAATCAGTGACAGTAATGTACCAACGCCACATGTCCGCATGAGAGTATAATAAGTGACAATACTGTAAAAGAACCACTTGTCAGTATGCATGTATAATAAGTGACAGCAATGCACCAACGCCACATGTCCGTATGAGAGTATAATAAGTGACAATACAGTACAAAAACCACTTGTCAGTATGCATGTATAATAAATGACAGCAATGCACCAACGCCACTTGTCCGTATGAGAGTATAATAAGTGACAATACTGTACAAGAACCACTTGTCAGTATGCATGTATAATAAGTGACAGTAATGTACCAATGCCACATGTCCGTATGAGAGTATAATAAGTGACAAAACTGTACAAGAACCACTTGTCAGTATGCATGTATAATAAATGACAGCAATGCACCAACGCCACATGTCCGTATGAGAGTATAATAAGTGACAATACTGTACAAGAACCACTTGTCAGTATGCATGTATAATAAATGACAGCAATGCACAAACGCCATATGTCCGTATGAGAGTATAATAAGTGACAATACTGTACAAGAACCACTTGTCAGTATGCATGTAAAATAAGTGACAGCAATGTACCAACGCCACATGTCCGTATGAGAGTATAATAAGTGACAATACTGTACAAGAACCACTTGTCAGTATGCATGTATAATAAATGACAGCAATGCACCAACGCCACATGTCCGTATGAAAGTATAATAAGTGACAATACTGTACAAGAACCACTTGTCAGTATGCATGTATAATAAATGACAGCAATGCACCAACGCCACATGTCCGTATGAGACTATAATATGTGACAATACTGTACAAGAACCACTTGTCATGTGCATGTACAATAAGTGACAGCAATGTACCAACGCCACATGTCCGTTTGAGAGTATAATAAGTGACAAAACTGTACAAGAGCCACTTGTCGGTATGCATGTACAATAAGTGACAGCAATGTTCCAACGCCACATGTCCGTATGAGAGTATAATAAGTGACAATACTGTACCAGAACCACTTGTCAGTATGCATGTACAATAAATGACAGCAATGTACCAACGTCATATGTCCTTATGAGAGTATAATAAGTCACAATACTGTACAAGAACCACTTGTCAGTATGCATGTATAATAAATGACAGCAATGCACCAACGCCACATGTCCGTATGAGAGTATAATAAGTGACAATACTGTACAAGAACCACTTGTCAGTATGCATGTACAATAAGTGACAGCAATGTACCAACGCCACATGTCCGTATGAGAGTATAATAAGTGACAATACTGTACAAAAACCACTTGTCAGTATACATGTACAATAAGTGACAGCAATGTACCAACGCCATATGTCCTTATGAGAGTATAATAAGTGACAATACTGTACAAGAACCACTTGTCAGTATGCATGTATAATAAATGACAGCAATGCACCAACGCCACATGTCCGTATGAGAGTATAATAAGTGACAATACTGTACAAGAACCACTTGTCAGTATGCATGTACAATAAGTGACAGCAATGTACCAACGCCACATGTCCGTATGAGAGTATAATAAGTGACAATACTGTAAAAGAACCACTTGTCAGTATGCATGTACAATAAGTGACAGCAATGTACCAACGCCACATGTCCGTATGAGAGTATAATAAGTGACAAAACTGTACAAGAACCACTTGTCAGTATGCATGTATAATAAGTGACAGCAATGTACCAACGCCACATGTCCGTATGAGAGTATAATAAGTGACAATACTGTACAAGAACCACTTATCAGTATGCATGTATAATAAGTGACAGCAATGCACCAACGCCACATGTCCGTATGAGAGTATAATAAGTGACAATACTGTACAAGAACCACTTGTCAGTATGCATGTATAATAAATGACAGCAATGTACAAACGCCACATGTCCGTATGAGAGTATAATAAGTGACAATACTGTACAAGAACCACTTGTCAGTATGCATGTATAATAAGTGACAGCAATGCACCAACGCCACATGTCCGTATGAGAGTATAATAAGTGACAATACTGTACAAGAACCACTTGTCAGTATGCATGTATAATAAGTGACAGCAATGTACCAACGCCACATGTCCGTATGAGAGTATAATAAGTAACAATACTGTACAAGAACCACTTGTCAGTATGCATGTACAATAAGTGACAGTAATGTACCAACGCCACATGTCTGTATGAGAGTATAATAAGTGACAATACTGTACAAGAACCACTTGTCAGTATGCATGTATAATAAATGATAGTAATGCACCAACGCCACATGTCCGTATGAGAGTATAATAAGTGACAATACTATACAAGAACCACTTGTCAGTATGCATGTATAATAAATGATAGTAATGCACCAACGCCACATGTCCGTATGAGAGTATAATAAGTGACATTACTGTACAAGAACCACTTGTCAGTATGGTATTTATATTTTGTATTTCTATGATTATATTTATACGTGTCACTAAATATAATGTCACATCCCAATCCCGCACCTCTCTCTATGTATGAGTATGTATGTTTGTTTCTGTCACTGTGGTTCTATCTGTTTCTCTATCTTCGTCTCCTTGTTTCACTCTAACCCTCTGTTTTTGTATCAACGCCACATGTCCGTATGAGAGTATAATAAGTGACAATACGTACAAGAACCACTTGTCAGTATGCATTTATAATAAATGACAGCAATGCACCAACACCACATGTCCGTATGAGAGTATATTAAGTGACAATACTGTACAAGAACCACTTGTCAGTATGCATGTACAATAAGTGACAGCAATGCACCAACGCCACATGTCCTTATGAGAGTATAATAAGTGACAATACTGTACAAGAATCACTTATCAGTATGGATATTTATATTTTTTATTTCTATGATTATATATATACGTGTCACTAAATATAATGTCACATCCCAATCCCGCACCTCTCTCTCTCTCTCTCTCTCTCTCTCTCTCGCTCTCTCTCTCTGTCTCTCTCTCTCTATGTATGAGTATGTATGTTTGTCTCTGTCACTGTGGTTCTATCTGTTTCTCTATCTTCGTCTCCTTGTATGTGTCTCCGTCTTTGTCTCCCTGTCTTTGTATGTGCCTCCGTCTTTGTCACCCTGTCTTTGTATGCGTCTCCGTCTTTATCTCCCTGTCTTTGTCCGTATCTCCGTCTTTGTCTCCTTGTCTTTGTATGTGTCTCCGTCTTTGTCTCCCTGTCTTTGTATGCGTCTCCGACTTGGTCTCCCTGTCTTTGTATGTGTCTCCGTCTTTGTCACCCTGTCTTTGTATGTGTCTCCGTCTTTGTCACCCTGTCTTTGTATGTGTCTCCGTCTTTGTCTCCCTGTCTTTGTGTGTGTCTCCTTGTCTTTGTATGCATCTCCGTCTTTATCTCACTGTCTTTGTATGTGTTTCCGTCTTTGTATCCCTTTTATTGGCTGTGTCTCCGTCGTTTTGTCTCCCTGTCTTTGTGTGTCTCCCCGTCTTTGTCTGTGTTTCCGTCTTTGTCTCCCTGTCTTTGTGTGTGTGTCTCTGTCTTTGTATATGTCTCCCTGCCTTTGTATGTGCCTCCCCGTCTTTGTGTGTGTCTCTGTCTTTGTTTGTGTCTCCCTGTCTTTGTATGTCTCCCTGTCTTTGTCTGTATCTCCCTGTATTTGTTTATGATCCCTGTCTTTGTCTGTGTCTCCCTGTGTATGTTTGTTTCTCCGTCTGTTTCCCTGTCTTTGTATGTGTCTCCGTCTTTGTCACCCTGTCTTTGTATGTATCTCCGTCTTTGACTCCCTGTCTTTGTATGCGTCTCCGTCTTTATCTTCCTGTCTTTGTGTATCCGTCTTTGTATCCCTGTTATTGGCTGTGTCTCCGTCTTTTTGTCTCCCTGTCTTTGTGTGTGTCTCCCTGTCTTTGTCTTCGTCTCCCGTTCTTTATGTGTGTGTCTCTGTCTTTGTTTGTGTCTCCCTGTATTTGTATGTGTCTCCCTATCTTTGTCTGTATCTCCCTATATTTGTTTGTGTCTCCCTGTCTTTGTCTTCGTCTCCCTTTCTTTGTGTGTGTGTCTCTGTCTTTGTTTGTGTCTCCCTGTCTTTGTATGTGTCTCCCTATCTTTGTCTGTATCTCCCTGTATTTGTTTGTGTCTCCCTGTATTTGTCTGTGTCTCCCTGTCTATGTGTTTCCCCCGTCTGTCTCTCTGTCTTTTTATGTGTCTCCCTGTCTTTGTCTGTGTCTCCCTGTCTCTGTGTGTTTCTCCGTCTGTCTCCCTGTCTTTGTATGAGTCGCCCCGTATTTGCATGTGTTTCCCTGTCTTTGTATGTGAATCCCTGTCATTGTGTATGTATCACTGTGTTCGTTTGGCTTCCTGCCACTGTCTAAGTCTCCGTCTTTGTCTGTATTTCCGTGGCTGTGATGATAAATACTTTAAATGATTAAACAAGTTAATAAAATCGACCATCGTAACTCAGCATAACATACAAGTCGATGATACCAACTAGCTAAAGCTATGGATTTGCACGCAAAAGCACATGTGTGACCGCTCATTATTTTGATATAAAATACATGAATAATTAAAAGGAAGTTTTCTTTAGAACTAAAAAAAACAAAACACATTCGTTTAAAAAATATGCAGCAGGTCTTGGTTATTTAGAAATATACGTCACTTTTATAGGCTAAATAATCTCGTGGGCACCTCACGCCTGGTGCGTGCCTAAACTTTAGGCATAGATCCGTCATGGTCATTTAAAAGGGAATGTTATTTCAGTCCAACATTGGCGCGTGGGCCACGTTAGAAAATCCATTTTCACTATGTTACTTTGTATGTTCTTTCGCATATTCTAAAATTTTGAAGAAAAAAACAAAACACAAAAACATACCGATATTAATCATCTTTCTCCTTTAAAGGAAATAATATCAGGAATTTCAAACATTTTAAAATTGACAATATTTTTTCACCAATTTACCCCTATATAAAGAGTTCGAAGACGCAGTAAATGTCGTCAAGCAGTATTTGTGTGGCGGTACTTTGGCAACCGCCCGCAGAGATAACATGAGTTTCTTTTACATGTATCATATTTACTTTCACGTTTGCTTACTAACCTAATATCAAAAAAGTGGTTTCCAGTGAGCGTTCATAAAACGCAAGTTCCACGGCTTTCAACGATAACATCAATGCGCATAACGTGTATTTAAAGTTAACCAAGCTGATAAATACATGTATAAACAAAAATGTATAACGTATACATTTAGTGCAGATATGCAGCACTGTTAATACTAAAACGCACGAATACTGATGCGCTGAACTATCAAAATCCGGAGAGTCGTCTGAAGGTCCGCCGTTAAAACAACAGTGCCATAATAATGGTGCACCGGTACCGGTGTTTTGAATTACCCTGAGAAATCAACAAATTATGCAGTAAATTAATAAAATCAAAGTGGAGTTTGAAAGTACTTGAATTCATGCACTTTCTATTTTGTATTTAAAAGAAAGCTTTTCATTTAAGAAGATATCATAAAGCTGAACACATATTTTTTTCAGATGAACTGTCATAAATCACATATCTTGGAGCTATTACCATGAAACACATTCAATTACCTTAATTCTTTACCCTGTGCGTAAAGGGTCCAATCTTTGGCACAGTTCACATAGATGTTGTACCTTGTATTAGAATCACTCGCAACCAGGATTATTCTACTTGAACGGTACAAATTGACCTGCTCGTGTATCATACAATTTTACATCTAATGCGCTCCGCCACCATCAGTACAGTATATTCAAACATACCAAATTATGCAGAACCATCGCTTTTGTTTATACTTAATGGATAGATGGTATTGAATCGTCTAATCCAATAAATTTCACGATATTTGCGTTGGATGTCAGTCCAGTCTGGATCATGATCAATGCAGTGTGATATCTTGACTTATATCATACTCCCTGTATAATTATATATATAGTTTGCATTGTAGCTAGGCGTACTTGCCGTAGTCTGATTTGAACAATTTTGTGTATTTTTCATGAAATGATAGCTTTATATTAGTAGGATCCAGTTAAGGATTCATGACTACTCACATTCTATATAAAATAGAGAATTATAAACCCGTTTTATCAAATAGATACAGTTTACATATATATGGAGATATCTATTTGTGAATAACCAAGACATAAATGTACAGATCAGAATACCGCGAGCGCGTATAGCTACAATGCAAACCATAGACACAATATCAAGGCCTCTGTCAAACCAATAAATGTGGTGTCGACCATAACTTATATACTATGGATTTATATGCAACACATTTGGACTAGACGGATATTTTACATACATGAACTGATAGCTATCTATGAGTAGGATCCAGTTAAGGATTCATGACTACTCACATGCTATATAAAGGACAGATTTATAAACCCGTTGGATCATAGAGATACTGTGAATTTCAAGATATATATATATATAATTGCATAAAGGGAGGTTATTTAATTCCCAACAACGGAATTTACATTTGTTTGTGATATTTTCAGATGCTTGTTCACAATGCATGATATATATATGGAGATAATTATTTGTGAATAACTAATATATAAATATACAGACCAGACTACGGCGAGCGCGCCTAGCTTCAATGCAAAGCCACTGCCAATCCAATAAATTTGGTGTCGACCTTGACTTGTATACTATGGATTTACATGCAACACATTTGGACTCGACGGACAATTTACATACATGAAATGATAGCTTACTCTGAGTAGGATCCAGTTAAGGATTTATGACTACTCAAATGCTATATAAAGGACAGATTTAAAAACCTGTTGGTTAATATCCAAACACCCTTAATATATTCATTCCTAACATGATATTATAGTATTTTGCAACATAAACAAAAAGGTTATCAATATGTGATTGTTTACTTACATTTACATGTTGACGCTAACATATTAAGTATACCGTATATGAGATAATATATTTTGTTTTCTTCTCCTTGATTTTAATTACACTGAAAATAATATCAGTCAAAAATTGAAAATGTTCATAAAGTGTCTTATTTGGGGACACTACACATAACCGTGGGTATAAGTGCGGATATGTGTCTTTCCCGAGGATATTAAACATAGCCGTGGCTATATTTGCTGATAAGTGTGAAGTGTGTGCTCCAGAATACTTCACATAAACATGGTTATAAGTGCTGATATGAGTCTATTTAAAAGATACTACAATTGGTCGCGGCTATAAATGCAGATACGTGTCTTGATCTCAAACAATACCAATAAATGTAAATATTAATAAAGAAACGTGTCTTGCTCAATGACGCTTCAAATAAACGCTGCTATAAGTGCGGATAACAGTCTTGATCAAGGACGCTACAAACAGCCGCGGTTATAAGTGCGAATAACAGTCTTGATACAGGACGCTACAAATAGCCGCGGCTTCAAGTGCGAATAACAGTCTTGACCAAGGATGCTACAAATAGCCGCGGCTATAAGTGCGGATAACAGTATTGGTCAAGGACGCTACAAATAGCCGTGGCTATAATTGCGATTAACATTCTTGCTCAAGGACAATACAGATAGCCGTGGCTATAAGTGCGAATAACTGTCTTACTCAAGGACGCTACAAATAGCCGACAATATAAATGCGAATAACAGTCTTGCTCAAGGACGCTACAGATAGCCGTGGATATAAGTGTGAATATTATTCTTGCTCAAGGACGCTACAAATAACCGTGGATATAAGAGCGAATAACAGTCTTGTTCAACAACACTACAAATAGCCGTGAATATTAGTGCGAATACCAGTCTTGCTCAAGGACGCTACAAATATCCGTGGATATAAGTTCGAATAACAGTCTTGATCAAGGACGCTACAAATAGCCGCGGTTATAAGTGCAGATAACAGTCTTGGTCAAGGACGCTACAAATAGCCGTGGCTATAAGTGCAAATAACAGTCTTGATTCAGGAAGCTACAAATAGCCCCAACTATAAGTGCGAATAACAGTCTTGATCAAGGACGCTACAAATAGCCGTGGCTATAAGTTCGAATAACTGTCTTGATGAAGGAAGCTACAAATAACCCCGACTATAAGTGCAAATAACAGTCTTGATCAAGGACATTTCATATAGCCGTAAATATAAGTGCGAATAAAAGTCTTGCTCAAGGACGCTACAAATAGCCGTGGATATAAGTGCGAATAACAGTCTTGATGAAGGAAGCTACAAATAGCCCCGACTATAAGTGCAAATAACAGTCTTGATCAAGGACGCTACAAATAGCCGTGGCTATAAGTGCAAATAACTGTCTTGCTCAAGGGCGTAACAAAAAGCCGAGGATATCAATGCGAATAACAGTCTTGCTCAAAGACGCGAAAAATAGCCGTAGATATAAGTGCAACTAACAGTCTTTTTGAAGGACGCTACACATAGCCGTGGATATAAGTGCGAATAACAGTATTGTTCAAGAACACTACATTTAGCCGTGAATATAAGTGCAAATAAAAGTCTTGCTCAAGGACGCTACAAATAGTCGTGGATATAAGTGCAAATAACAGTCTTGCTCAAGGACATTACAGATAGCCGTGAATATAAGTGCGACTAACAGTCTTGCTCGAGGACACCATGGTTATACGTGCTGATATGTGTTTTTCTCAAAGATACTACAATTGGTCGCGGCTATAAATGCTGATACGTGTCTTGCTCTAGATCACATCCAATAACCGTAACTATTAATAAAGAAACGTTTTTTGATGAAGGACGCTAAAAATAGCCCCTGCTATGAGTGCGAATAACAGTCTTACTCGAGAACACTACAGATAGCCATGCTTATAAGTGCAAATAAAAAAGTCTTGCTCAAGGACGCTACAGATAGCAGTGGCTATAAGTGCGAATAACAGTATTGCTCAAGGACACTACAAATAGCCGTGGCTATAAGTGCGAATAACAGTATTGCTCATGGACATTACAGATAGCCGTGGCTATAAGTGCAAATAACAGTCTTGCTCAAGGACGCTACAGATAGCAGTGGATATAAGTTTGAATATCATTCTTGCTCAAGGACGCTACGAATAGCCGTGGATATCAGAGCGAATAACAGTCTTGTTCAAGGACACTACAGAGAGCCGTGAATATAAGTGCGAATACCAGTCTTGCTCCAGGACGCTTCAAATAGCCGTGGATATAAGAGCGAATAACAGTCTTGATCAAGGACGCTACAAATAGCCGCGGCTATAAGTGCAGATAACAGTCTTCGTCAAGGACGCTACAAATAGTCGCGGCTATAAGTGCGAATAACAGTCTTGATAAAGGAAGCTACATATAGCCCCGACTATAAGTGCGAATAACAGTCTTGATCAAGGACGCTACAAATAGCCGTGGCTATAAGTGCAAATAACTGTCTTGCTCAAGGACATTACAGATAGCCGTGAATAAAAGTGCGACTAACAGTCTTGCTCGAGGACACCATGGTTATAAGTGCTGATATGTGTTTTTCTCAAATATAATACAATTGGTCGCGGCTATAAATGCTGATACGTGTCTTGCTCTAGATCACATCCCATAACCGTAACTATTAATAAAGAAACGTTTTTTTATGAAGGACGCTAAAAAATAGCCACTGCTATGAGTGCAAATAACAGTCTTGCTCGAGAACACTACAGATAGCCGTGCTTATAAGTGCGAATAAAAAAGTCTTGCTCAAGGACGCAACAGATAGCCGTGGCTATAAGTGCGAATAACAGTATTGCTCAAGGACGCTACAGATAGCCGTGGCTATAAGTGCAAATAACAGTATTGCTCATGGACACTACAGATAGCCGTGTCTATAAGTGCAAATAACAGTCTTGCTCAAGGACGCTACAGATAGCCGTGGATGTAAGTGTGAATATCATTCTTGCTCAAGGACGCTACAAATAGCCGTGGATATCAGAGCGAATAACAGTTTTGTTCAAGGACACTACAGATAACCGTGAATATAAGTGCGAATAACAGTCTTGCTCAAGGACGCTTCAAATAGACGTGGATATAAGAGCGAATAACAGTCTTGATCAAGGACGCTACAAATAGCCGCGGCTATAAGTGCAGATAACAGTCTTCGTCAAGGACGCTACAAATAGTCGCGGCTATAAGTGCGAATAACAGTCTTGATAAAGGAAGCTACAAATAACCCCAACTATAAGTGCGAATAACAGTCTTGATCAAGGACGCTATAAATAGCCGTGGTTATAAGTGCAAATAACTGTCTTGCTCAAGGACGCTACAAATAGCCGTGGATATAAATGCGAATAACAGTCTTGCTCAAAGACGCGAAAAATAGCCGTAGATATAAGTGCAACTAACAATCTTTTTCAAGAACGCTACAAATAGCCGTGGATATAAGTGCGAATAACAGTCTTGTTCAAGGACACTACAGATAGCCATGATTTTAAGTGCTAATAACAGTCTTGCTCAAGAACGCTACAATGGCCGTGGATATAAGTGCAAATAACAGTCTTGCTCAAGGACACTACATATATCCGTGGCTATAAGTGCAAATATCACTTTTGCTCAAGGACACTACAGGTAGCCGTGGATATAAGTGCAAATATCATTCTTACTCAAGGACACAACAGGTAGCCGTGGCTATAAGTGCGAAAAACAGTCTTGCTCAAGGACACTATAGATAGCCGTGGATATAAGTACGAATAACATTATTGCTGAAGGACACTACAGACAGCCGTGGATATAAGTGCGAATATCATTCTTGCTTAAGGACAATACAGATAGCCGTGGCTATATGTGCTGATAAGTGTATTACTCCAGAAAACTTCACATAACAATGGTTATAAGTGTTAATATGTGTTTTTCTCAAAATTACTACAATTGGTCGCGGCTATAAATGCGGATACGTGTGGTGCTCTAGATCACTACCCATAACCGTAACTATTAATAGAGAAACGTTTTTCGCTGAAGGACGCTACAAATAGACCTTGCTATGAGTGCGAATAACAGTCTTGCTCGAGAACACTACAGATAGCCGTGGCTATAAGTGCGAATACAAAGTCTTGCTCAAGGACGATACAGATAGCCGTGGCTATAAGTGCGAATAACAGTATTGCTCATGGACACTACAGATAGCCGTGTCTATAAGTGCAAATAACAGTCTTGCTCAAGGACACTACAGACAGCCGTGGCAATATGACGCAACAAATAGCCACTGTTATTAGTGCAAATAACTTTCTTGCTCATGGACGCTTCAGATAGACCCTGCTATAAGTGCAAAAAACTTTCTTGCTTAAGGACGGTACAAATAGCTAGTGCTATAAGTCCGAATAACAGTCTTGCACATGGACACTACAGATAGCCTTGGCTATAAGTGCGAATAACAGTCTTGCTAAAGGACACTACAGATAGCCGTGGCAATAAGACGCAACAATTAGCCACTGTTATAAGTTCGAATAACAGTCTTGTTTAAGGACACTACAAGTATCCTTGGCTATAAGTGCAAATAACAGTCTTGCTCAAGAACACTACAGATAGCCGTTGCAATAAGACGCAACAAATAGCAACTGCTATAAGTGCTAATTAATTTCTTGCTCAAGGACGCTACAGATAGACCTTTCTATCAGTGCGAATAACAGTCTTGCTAAAATGACACTACAGATAGTTCCTGCTATAAGTGCGAATAACAGTTTTGTCCAAGGACACTACAGATAACCGTGGCTATGAGTGCGAATAACATTCTTGTTCAGAACGCTACAAATAGCCGCTGCTAAAAGTGCAAATAACAGTCTAGCTCAAAGACACTACAGATAGCGTGGCTATAATCGTGTATATTATTCTTGTTCAATGACACTACAGATAGCCGTGGCTATAAGTGCAAATAACAGACTTGCTCAATGACACTATAGATAGCCGTAGCTATAAGTGCGAATAACAGTCTTGCCCTAGAACACTACAGATAGACCCTGTTATCAGTGCGAAAAACTTTCTTGCTTAAGGACGGTACTAATAGCACCTGCTATAAGTCAGAATAACAGACTTGTTCAAGGACACTACAGATAGCCTTGGATATAAATGCGAATTACTTTCTTGCTCATGGACGCTTCAGATAGACCCTGCTATTAGTGCGAAAAACTTTCTTGCTGAAGGACGGTACAAATAGCTAGTGCTATAAGTCCGAATAACAGTCTTGCTCATGGACACTACAGAAAGCCTTTGCTATAAGTGCGAATAACAGTCTTGCTCAAGGGCACTACAGATAGCCGTGGTAATAAGACGCAACAATTAGCCACTGCTATAAATTCGAATAACAGTCTTGTTTAACGACACTACAAGTAGCCGTGGCTATAAGTGCAAATAACAGTCTTGCTCAAGGACACTACAGATAGCCGTTGCAATAAGACGCAACAAATAGCAACTGCTATAAGTGCTAATTAATTTCTTGCTCAAGGACGCTACAGATAGGCCTTTCTATAAGTGCGAATAACAGTCTTGCTAAAATGACACTACAGATAGTCCCTGCTATAAGAGCGAATAACAGTTTTGCTCAAGGACACTACAGATAGCCGTGGTTATGAGTGCGAATAACATTCTTGTTCAGAACGCTAAAATAGCCGCTGCTAAAAGTGCAAATAACAGTCTAGCTCAAAGACACTACAGATAGCCGTGGCTATAAGCGTGTATATTATTCTTGTTCAATGACACTACAGATAGCCGTGGCTATAAGTGCAAATAACAGACTTGCCCTAGAACACTACAGATAGACCCTGTTATAAGTGCGAAAAACTTTCTTGCTTAAAGACTGTACAAATAGCACCTGCTATAAGTCCGAATAACAGACTTGTTTAAGACACTACAGATAGCCTTGGCTATATGTGCAAATAACAGTCTTGCTCAAGGACACTACAGATAGCCGTGGCAATAAGACGCAACAAATAGTCACCGCTATAAGTGCGAATAACTGTCTTGCTCAAGGACACTACGGATAGCCGTTTCAATAAGACGCAACAAATAGCCACTGCTACATGTATAAGTGCTTATTACTTTCTTGCTCAAGGACGCTACATATAGACCTTGCTATAAGTGCGAATAACAGTCTTGCTAAAAGGACACTACAGATAGTCCCTGCTATTATTGCAAATAACAGTATTGCTCAAGGACACTACAGATAGCCGTGGCTATAAGTGCGAATAACATTCTTGTTCAGAACGCTACAATTAGCCGCTGCTAAAAGTACAAATAACAGTCTTGCTCAAAGACACTACAGATAGCCGTGGCTACAGTACGGGAACCGTTTTATTACCGGGCCGAAACGCGTTGGAAACGCCTAGTAAACGAACGCTAACGATTAAACAAGCGTTTTGGTTGCTGATTGGACTATCTAAGCGTTTATCCAGTCAGCAACTGGAACACTTAGCGTAACCGTTCCGGTTGCTGATTGGATAAACGCTTAGATTATCCAATCAGAAGCCAAAACGCTTAGCTTAAGCGTTCCGGTTGCTGATTGGATAATATAAGCGTTTATCCAATCAGCGACCAGAAAGTTTAGCAGGTGCATTTCATAATTAAGAGCATGGGAGTGTGATCTGGTTATCGATATATGCTCGCCAAAATGACCAGTTTAAAGCGCGACGGTAAATAAGAAATTGTCTGGTCATCTATATTAGTACATGAATTGCTAAATAAAACATTGAATTATAACTTCTACCAACAATATTTAAATGTTGTTTGGGATTCATGGCATCAGTTAGTTTGTTAATAGTGCATAATGACCATTACAGTCGATACGCTGTTTATAAGATTGCATACGATAGCGTTACGGTTATAATGATATATTATCGTAACCATACACAAATGAATGTACTTATATTCTATTAAGGCTTACATACCGATTAATACTTCATTTATCAATACTATTAGCAAATGAATTTGCGCTATATAAGAGCAATGTGTTGACCTTATGTATTGATTTGATAACAATACCTGCACTCAATTTTTATGTAATGAACCCAAATTGTCTAAACCAGCTAGGCCGTTTTGGCCGGTGCTTATATTATAATATTTTTACATAGGTCTGCATACGGTTAAAAAATTATTTATTTATTTATTTATTTATTTATTTATTTATTTATTTATTTATTTATTTATTTATTTATTTATTTATTTATTTATATATTTATTCATTCATTCATTCATTCATTCATTCATTCATTCATTCATTTTATTTTTTTTTATTTATTTATCGATGTATTTATTGATTTTTTGATTAATTTATTTTTTTATTTTTCTTATTAATTATGACTGATTGATTGTCTGTCTGTCTGTCTGTCTGTCTGTCTGTCTGTCTGTCTGTCTGTCTGTCTGTCTGTCTGTCTGTCTGTCTGTGTATCTATCTACCAAAATCCATCCATCCATCCATCCATCCATCCATCCATCCATCCATTTATTATGATTGATTGATTGATTGATTGATTGATTGATTGATTGATTGATTGAAGTGTCATTTTTATGTCATTGAAGTTTAGGAGGCGATCATTTTACCTAACCACTGTTTTCTAGTATCCTAAAATTTTAACCAGTACTCGAGCACACCCAATCGCCGCAAGTAACTAATAACTTTCCCACTTTAATCAACGGTGAGAGATGAATAATAATGAGACGCAATGTCATATATCAATCATTACGGACGTGAGACTTGCCGGGCGGGGATTCGAACACACGACCTATCTACAATTAAGTAAGAAATTTAATCAATCCTCTAGATCATTAAATATAGATAATTAATAAAATAAGAAAGTATAATCTCCTAATCTATGAAGTTTATTAATTAAATAAATACACAATTAGTATGATTAATATAATCAACTAGTTTCATTATCAATAATGTTACCGAAAGTATACTCATCAATCAGTCATATAGGTTTACAATGACAATCAATTTATTCCTAAATAATCAACTTTTCTTACTTGCCAAAAAAAAACAACAACTTTAAACACACAAAATAAACTATTCTGTATTCTGCATAATTTCAATTAAAGTAACATATGTTAATGTTTATAAAGAAATTTTAACACACGCCCTAATCAAGCAGTGCAAAGTACGCCCTCCAGCAATGTAATTATCACTAATTATCCCGTTGCCTGATCGCATGCTGTGTCAGCCCGAAGACCGAAGGACATTGACTTTTGATTTTTTACCGCCGATAGGGAAGTTGCCGTGACATGCTTTTGAAACTGTTATTTCATGATCTAATGCATTTGAAAATCAACAGTGGTTTGATTTCTTAATTTATTACTTAACAGAAATTGGTGTACACTAGTATATTATGTTTTTGTTTTGGAAACCTAAAAGTTGTCCTTACAAGTCATGGATATGACATCAAAGCGTAAACTGAATAAAAAATTTATAAAAACACCACACCGTCGTTTCAACCACATATCATAAGAATATAGGTTTCACTTTTATGCGGAGAGATTTGGTAAAAACGTTTTTAAATTAAGAAATGAAGACAACTATAACCGTATGTTTTCATCCTACGTGAAAAAATGATCACCTACAACCTTATTAATTTAAAAGCTCTTTTTATATAAAAAAAATCACATTATCTGTTTCCGATATATATATATATTAAATTGAACAGCCACCACAATAGATGCACTATTTGAATGTAAGACAAAAGCCTGTATTATTATCTTGTATAGAGATAACTTAATTTCCACTCAGTTAGTGATTCATCTACAGGATGGAATGCAAGTGTTTGATTTTTGTATACAAGGAATTAAAAACATATTGTTCAACAAATCTTCGATAACATAACCGTACTAGATATTGTAATTAACATAATACATAGTTTCGTTTTAAAAAAGTCATAATCAGGAACCAACGAATGATAAATATTTCTAAATAGACATAGGCGCATATCTGTAAATTATTTGTATTGTATATATTAGCTAGCCTAATCTAATATCTGAAATATGCCTCCAGCGATGCGATGCTAAGTGACCTATAATCCCATGACTGCAAGCCGTGTCATCCTGTATAAAATATCGAATCAAAGGCAACTTCCCATTTGGTCTACTCGCATTTCGTCAATGATTTTGACATTCATTCCCATTTCGTCTACTCCTCTTTTGACACCCATTCCCATTTCGTCTATTCTCTATTTTATATAAGCAAAATACTGATATAACTGATTTGTCTTTTATTTTATGTATTTTTTTCTAAAATTATAACAATAATAGAACTTGTTACACAAATATGTATATATCACTTATGTCAACACCTTTAAGGTATGAATCCCATTATGTCTACTATTTGCCTACTTTATTAGTAGACGACATTTGAAAAACATGTGTTTTCATAAACATGTACTTAATGGATAAATTGCTTATTTTAATACATGTTTCTTTGGTGACATATAATTATATTTAATCATTTTCAAAACATGTAGTAAAAGGGGAAAATGTATCTGTTTTTTGTTTAGAATTAATTTATCTATATTTATATTTTATTGATCGTTATATACATGTATACATGTAAATGTCTAACCAATGACTTCACACAATCATCATAATTATGGTGTTTAAGACGACATTTAACTTAAAACATTGCATAAAGAGGTGAAACAAATTATTGTTTTCATGAAAGATTTTCATTTTTTTTTATCAAACTACCAAGCACATATCCGATCAGCACTTTGCATTAAGTAAACCCTAAACTTAAGCTCAGATTCATATTATATTACAGTCCTGTCAAATGGGCCATTCTGTTGATGTAGTCTTCCAGAGGAACTGTCTCAAACTAGATTTCAGTCTTTGGATTTTTCTGTTTAGGTTTTTCCAAGTGTTTCTTTTTTGTACTGGGACACCATCGTTCTGTAACTGTATAATTTTCACCTCAGTGACAGCTTCTTCTTTCTGAAGTAGTCTTAGCAGTTGCCAGACATTAGGATGGGCTCTTCCTGCGAGTCTGTTAAGTCCGTTATGCCATCCCTCGAGGCTGTTGTTGGTTCGATAAAATGACAATGGATTTTACGGCTAATATTGACGGAACGGTTGAAATGATTAAGAGAAAAATGGACGTGTATATATAATTCCTTACTTAAAAGTAAATGTATTAATTCCTTTCTTATTTTCAGTACCGACTATAACTATTAATTAAATAAGCATTCATCGTCATTAAATTGCTTTTAAATGAATTTATGTTTCACTTCGCCTCACGTCGCTCCGCCCCGCCTCGCCTCGCCTCACTCACTCACTCACTCACTCACTCACTCACTCACTCACTCACTCACTCACTCACTCACTCACTCACTCACTCACTCACTCACTCACTCACTCACTCACTCAATCACTCACTCACTCACTCACTCACTCACTCACTCACTCACTCACTCACTCACTCACTCACTCACTCACTCGTTTATTCATTGATGTATGTATGCATTTATTATAAACATATATTTAAACTCAAACGACTTACTTTCTAGTTGTCGTTCTAAAAATATTATGCAGTTTAGCGTTAACGAAATCAATATTTTGAAATATATATCATTAATTTATTTTCGGAGAAAATGTTTTCAAACATACTTAAATCATAAAACAAAATAATGTAGATTATTTTAAACAGTAGATGTACGTTTTGCAGTCATTAAAATATTGATTATGTTACTTGTATTGCTATAACAAGGCGTGTCAAATATGCATTGTGTAGATCACAAAGGAAGACCGACACGACGCCGCTGCAATTAAGGGAGTTTGGGTGTGTGTGTGTGTGTGGGGGGGGGGGGGGGGAGAGGATTAGACAGACCACGTCCTGCATTCTGCATGATAATGGAAAGTTAGACTGCTAACTGACTAAATTTACAGGAACAATAGCACTGTCACCAATTAGAGTTTCCGCCTATTAACAATAGAATGACAAATACCGACTTTGTGTGGGCATTTTCTATATTAAGTGTATTTTTATACATACGGAAAAATTGACAAAAACATTTATCTGGAAACATTTTAAATGTATCAGAGTAAAGAAATGCCTGTATTTCGTTAAATGCCTTGCAGTCACTCAGCATTGAGTATGTATTATGATGATTACAGTACCGTCTAGACGGACCCCGCTAAGCTTAGTCGGTTTGACCTTTAAATCAGGACCCGTCTTTAGATATACAGAGTGTGGCCGGGAGGGGATTCGAACGCATGACCATTGGATTGATAGTCAATTGCGCTTTCGTCTTAGCTCGGAGTGGTGGTTATAATATGATGATATTGAGATGATATGTATAATGACAGTTGATGATTCTGTTAATACAGTTGACTGTGATAATTATAGTGCTGCTACATCTGTTGCTACTGATATTGATTAAACAAATTATGCTGTTGTTGCTGCATAAAAGAACAATTGATGATGATTGATGATGATTTTGATTGATGATGATGATGGTGAT
Source organism: Panopea generosa (assembly GCA_029582155.1). Taxonomy (NCBI): domain Eukaryota; kingdom Metazoa; phylum Mollusca; class Bivalvia; order Adapedonta; family Hiatellidae; genus Panopea; species Panopea generosa. Next base: position 33,254,301 of record CM055894.1, on the reverse strand, counting down.
GGGGATGAAAATGATGATGATGATGATGACGATGACGATGACGATGACAATGATAATGATGATAATGATGCAGATAATGGTAATGATCGTTGATGATGAAGATGATGTTAAGATAATAATGTCATGATAATGATGATGTAGCAGTAGTAGTAGTAGTAGCAGTAATGGTTTCAGAATCAGTAGCAGTATCAATAATTATAGTAATTGTAGTAGTAGTACTCGTAGTAGCAGCAGCATCAATATGTGTAGCAGTATTAGAAGCAGCAGCAGTAGTAGTAGTAGTAGTAGTAGTAGTAGTAGTAATAGTAGTAATAATAGTAGTAGTAGTAGTAGTAGCGGTGGTAGTAGTAGTACTAGTAGTAGTAGTAGTAGTAGTAGTAGTTGTTGTAGTAGTAGTAGTAAAAGTAGTAGTAAAAGTAGTAGTAGAAGTAGTAGTAGTAGTAGTAAAAGAATCAACACTATTAGTAGCAGTATTAGTTATAAAGTAGTAGCAGCATCATCAGCTAAAGTAAAAGTATTATCATAATAAATAGTAGTAGTAGTAGTAGTAGTAGTTGTAGTAGAAGTAGTAGTACAAGTATCAGAGGCAGCAGCAGCAGCCTTATCAATATCAGTAATTGTAGTAGTTTTATTTGTGGCAGTAGTAGTAGTAGTAGTAGTAGTAGTAGTAGTAGAAGTAGTAGTAGTAGTAGTAGTAGTAGTAGTAGTAGTCATATGGTAGTAGTAGTAGTAGTAGTAGTTGTATTGATAGCAGCAACAATATTATTATTGTTATTGTTTGTAGAAGTAGTAGTATAAGAAGCAGCATCAGTAGCAGTAGCAGTAGTAATAGTAGTAGTATTGATAGCAGCAACATTATTATTAGCAGTAGTATCAGAAGCATTATCAGTAGCATTAGTAGTAGTAGTAGTAGTAGTAGTAGTAGTAGTAGTCATAAGGTAGTAGTAGTAGTAGTAGTAGTTGTATTGATAGCAGCAACAATATTATTATTGTTATTGTTTGTAGAAGTAGTAGTATAAGAAGCAGCATCAGTAGCAGTAGCAGTAGTAATAGTAGTAGTATTGATAGCAGCAACATTATTATTAGCAGTAGTATCAGAAGCATTATCAGTAGCATTAGTAGTAGTAGTAATAGTAGTAGTAGTAGTAGTATTGATAGAATATATTAGCATCAGTATTAATATCATTATTATTATTATTATTATTATTATTATTGTTAGTAATAGTAGTAGTAGTAGTAGTAGTAGTAGTAGTAGTAGTAGTAGTAGTAGTAGTAGTAGTAATAGTATCAGTAGCAGTATCATTAGCAGTAGTAGCAGTAGTAGTAGTAGTAGTAATTGCAGTAGTATTGATAGCAGGACCATTGTAAACATCAGTATTAATATAAGTAGTAGTAGTAGTAGTAGTACTAGTAGTTGTAACAGCAGCAACAGTATTAATAACAGTATTAGTAGTATTAGTAGTAGTAGTTGTAGTAGTAGTAGTAGTAGTAGTCATAGTAGTTGTAGGTGTTGAATTAGTAGTAATAATAGTAGTAATTGTAGTAGTATTGATAGAACATTATTAACATCAGTATTAATATAATTATTATTATTGTCATTATTATTATTATTATTATTATTATTATTATTATTATAACTATTATTATTATTATTATTTGTATTATTATTATTATTATTATTATTATTATTATAATTATTATTATTATTATTATTATTATTATTATTATTATTATTATTATTATAAGTAGTAGTAGTAGAAGTAGTAGTATAAGTAGTATAAGTAGGAGTAGAAGTAGTAGTAGTAGTAGCAGTAGTAGTAGTAGTAGTAGTAGTAGTAGTAGTAGTTGTAGTAGTAATAGTATCAGTAGCAGCATCAGTAGCAATAGTAGTAGTAGTAGTAATTGCTGTAGTATTGATAGCAGCTACATTGTTAGCATCAGTATTAATATTAGAAGTAGTTGTAGTAGTAGTAGTAGTAGAAGTAGTTGTTGTAGTATTGTTGTAATATTGTTAGTGGTAGTAGTAGTAGTAACAGAAGCAGCAGCAGTAGCACTAGTAGTTGTTGTAGTAGTAGAAGTAATAATAGCAGCAACAGTATAAGTAACAGTAGTAGTAGTAGTAGTAGTAGTAGTAGTAGTAGTAGTAGTAGTAGTAGTAGTAGTAGTAGTAGTTGTTGTAGTATTGTTGTAATGTTGTTAGTGGTAGTAGTAGTAGTAACAGAAGCAGCAGCAGTAGCACTAGTAGTTGTTGTAGTAGTAGTAGTAATAATAGCAGCAACAGTATTAGCAGCAGTATTAATACTAGTATTAGTAGTGGTGGTAGTAGTAGTAGTAGTAGTAGTAGTAGTAGTAGTAGAAATAGTAGTAGTAGTTTTAGTAGTAGTAGTAATTGTAGTAGTAGTAGCAGTAGTAGTAGTAGTAGTACTAGTAGTAGTAGTAGTAGTAGTAGTAGTAGTAGCAGTTGCAGTAGTAGTAGTAGTGGTGATAGTAGGAATAGCAATTCTTAGAAAATAATTACAAGACAAATTATTATTAATAACTCGATATTTTTTTATGAAGCAACTTAGTATAATAAATTATATATTTGAATGGTTAGATTTACGTCGTATGTAAATAATAATTGAACAGATTTGAATATTATGTATTTATTAGTTGTCTGACAAATTGTTTATCCATTCGATAGTTATGAACTTTTTCATCTATCGATCCTTGTAAACCAGATTGACATTAGGTAGTGTACAATTCAAATACCATGGGAATCTGTAGATTATAGATATCTGTATCTATTTGTTTACAATATATGTGAATTAAATGCGTATTTTTGGTTTTATGGTTATATTTGTTGTTGAACACGTATTGGCTGTAACGGACAAATACACATGGTGAATTGAGGAAACTTAGAACTATATTTCATAATCTATTATATAATTATATACGTTGACAAAATGTTTTTTACCTCGTGTGTTTTTATTTACTATTTATCAATACAAATTAACTTGAATTAGGAAATTAAGTGTATTAATTTATTATTAAGTTTAAATACGGCTACTGCGTAAACCTTCGATCTGTCTCATTACATAAAATATGCCTGTCATTTATCGAGGCCATGTGTTAACTGATGTGTATTAAATAGTCTCCAGTGAGATGGTGCTAGAGTTATACCATTTTCTTTGACGCATATGTCGATTTCTATAGTTAACGCCATATTTACACCAGCGTGACATATTTTCATCAGCTCTTTTCAGGAAGTATATTAAAAATACGCTTATTAAAACAATATTTCAGTTTTGTAATAGATATATATCTACTTATAATTTGTATTTTAATCCAGTGAATTTGCGATATCAACGTATTCACACCTTTCATCCCGACGCTTTCGACACGCCTCTCTAATCCTGTGCTGTTTACAAAGCATTGTAACGAAAACTCGCAACACAAACTAAACTATCAGAAATTATCCCATGTTGCGATACGCATCGATTGTCGCGTGAATGCAAGTTGATGTCATTAATTAAAACACATTTTCTTTCAAAGTTTCATGTTTGGTGTTAAATTTGTACACACTAGCTGGGTACCTAATTTAGAGACGTAAAACATTTAATTATATCAATGAACAATTCAACTATTTACCTACCCCAATATTCTTTCTGTTTCAATATATATTTTTTTTATATGTACACGTATGTTTATTATACCGTTATATGGAATTGTAAATATATACATACAGAGAAAAAATCCGAAATTAGCAAACATTGTCATGATGGTATTGCTATTAACAGGAGAATGAAAAGTTTTCGATATACCTCGATTTCAAAATAGAAAAGTACCAACTGAATGATAACCGAAAACTACTAATCATAAACTCAACTGGTATTCATTACACAAAATTGTATAATAATTAAGCGTTAATCGAAACACACATTAACATATTGATCAAGTAAAACTGAAAAACGCTACGCATGCCCATAACACAAACTGAAACGGTAAAACGCTGCGCATGCGCAGAATAGAAACGGATAAACGGTGCGCATGTGCATAAGCACCCTAAACAGTTAGTTTCCAAACGAACCAACGAACCAACGAACTAACGCATCACAAACGTGGTCGAAACGGCTTTGTAACGTAAAAACTCGGTAATAAAACGGTTCCCGTACTGTATCAGTGTGCATATTATTCTTGTTCAGTGACACTACAGACAGCCGTGGCTATAAGTGTAAATAACAGACTTGCTCAAGGACACTATAGATAGCCGTGGCTTTAAGTGCGAATAAAAATCTTGCTCAAGGGTACTACAGAGAGCCGTGGCAATAAGTGCGAATAATATTTTTGTTCAAGGACACTACAGAGAGCCATGGATTTTAGTGCAAATGATTTTTTTTTTCTGAAAGGGCACTACAGAGAGCCGTTGCTTTAAGTGCGAATAAAAATCTCGCTCAATGGCTCTATAGATAGCCCTGACTCAAAGTGCGAATGACATTATTGCTCAAGGACAATACAGATAGCCGTGGCTATCAATGTGAATATGTCTTGCTCAATGACACTACATGTAGCCGTGGCTATAAGTGTGAATAACAGACTTGCTCAATGACACTACAGATATCCGTGGCTATAACTGCGAATGACAATCTTGCCCAATAATACTACAGATAGCCGTGGCTATAAGTGCAAATAACATACTTGCTCAAGGACACTACAGATAGCCGTGGCTTTAACTACGAATAAAAATCTTGCTCAATGGCAATACAGATAGCCGTGGCTAAAAGTGCAAATAACATTCTTGCTCAAGGACACTACAGATAGCCGTGGCTATAAGTGCGAATAACAATCTTGCTGAAGAACACTACAGATAGCTGTGGCTTTAAGTGCGAATAAAAATTGTGCTCAAGGGCACTACAGTTAGCCGTGGCTAAAAGTGCAAATAACATTCTTGCTCAAGGACACTACAGATAGCCGTGGCTATAAGTGCAAATAACATTCTTGCTCAAGGACACTACAGATAGCCGAGGCTATAAGTGCGAATTCAAATCATGATCAAGGGCACTACAGATAGCCGTGGCTATAAGTGCGAATAACTGACTTGCTCAAGGACACTACAGATAGTCGTGGCTATAATTGCGAATAACAGTCTTGCCCAAGAACACTACAGATAGCCGTGGCTATCAGTGCGAATAACAATCTTGCTGAAGAACACTACAGATAGCTGTGGCTTTAAGTGGGAATAAAAATCGTGCTCAAGGGCACTACATATAGCTGTGGCTATAAGTGCGAAAAAAAAATCATGCTCAAGGACACTACAGATAGCCGTGGCTTTGAATGCGAATAAATCTTGTCAAGGGTTCTACAGATAGCCGTGGCTATAAGTGAGAATTTTATTCTTGCTCAATGACAATACAGATTGCCGTAGCTAAAAGTGCGAATAACAGACTTGATCAATGACACTACAGATAGCCGTGGCTATAAGTGCGAATAAAAATCTTGCTCGAAGGAACTACAGATTGCTGTAGCGATAAGTGTGAATAACAGTCATGCTCAAAGACACTACAGAAAACCGGGGCTATAAGTGCGAATGGCAGTCGTGCCCTAGAACACTACAGATAGCCGTGGCTTTTAGTGCGAATAAAAATCTTGCTCAAAGGCACTACAGATAGCCGTGGCCATAAGTGCGAATAACATTCTTGCTCAAGGACACTACAGATAGCCGTGGCTTTAAGTGCGAATAAAAATCCTACTCAAGGGCTCTCTGTAGAGAGAGCCCTTGCTAAAAGTGCGAATAACATTCTTGTTCAAGGACACTAGATAGCTGTGGCTATACGTGCAAATAACATTCTAGCTCAAGGACACTACAGACAGCCGTGGCTTTAAGTGCGAATAAAATTCTTGCTAAAGGACCCTACAGATAGCCGTGACTATAAGCGCAAATAACATACTTGCTCAAGGACACTACAAATAACCGTGGCTATAAGTACGAATAACATGTTTGCTTAAGAACACTATGCGTTACTGTAGTTATTAGTGAGGATAAGAGTTTTGCTCAAGAACACTACAATTAGCCGTGGCTATAAGTGCGAATAACATACTTTCTCAAGGACACTACAAATAGCCGTGGCTATAAGTGCGAATAACATGCTTGTTCAAGAACACTATCCATTACTTAAGCTATTAGTGAGGATAAGTATTTTGCTCAAGGACACTACAAAAAGTCGTAGCTATAGGTGCAACTAACAATCGTACTCAAGAACACAACCCATAACTATAGCTGTAAGAGCTGATAAGTGTCTTGCTCAATTTGAGAAGAATACTATTTAAATGTATGCCGTCAACTTTATATGACTTTATTAGTGATTTATCAAATGTATTACTTACTGCCTTTCTAGAATGCCATTTTATGACAGCGTAATCATTTACACATCAAATAGAACATTGTTGACATCATCGTCATCGTTACTTAAGTATGATAATTATATTTCTTTGCTACAATTTTATTTACTATCAATTGAATAATATTATGAAAATTCAGTTTGTATACATTTTATCAATTCACAATTATCTTTTTTAATATACGTCTTTAAAATTGTATGTACATGCAGATTCAGTTAAAAAATCATTCACATGGAATTTCACTTGCTTATAGTCTTTATATTTCATATTTACTATGTAAGTGAAATTGCATTTTTGATTAGTTTGATAAGACTTTACGTTGATCTTGACAAAAGTACATTTTAAAATTGCATGATCTCATAAAGAAGATGATGGAAAATTAATAAATTTTCAACATTCCTTGGCTAGAATTGCGTTCTTAAAAGAGATGCCAAAACGTACAGAGGTCCCTGGAGAGAAGATCAAACCAATGTAAGAGCTAAGAGATGTTGTGAAGTCATATGTTGAGACAGAATGAAAAGTAACAACAATATGTTTAATTACAAGAGAATTTGTGCTTCTGGGAAAGAAAGAGATAGATTAACCTTGCATAAATATATGGCAATTGGCTAGCGATTATTAGGGTATTTAAGTGAACTTCTCCGTTGGTATAAAACCGGCAAAAAATATTTCTGAACCTTATACAATACCTCCTGCTAAAATATGTTTCAATCATCCTTCTTGGTAAATCAACACATTAAGTTGCTCTTTCAAGCATCATTTGTAAGGATTTGCTCAAATGTTTACAATATTTACAATGCAACTACTACAACTAATACTATTACTACTACTGCATTAACTACTACTACTACTACTACTACTACTACTACTACTACTACTACTACTACTACTACTACTACTACTACTACTATTACTACTACTACATTATAACTACTTTTGTGATACTTTTACTAATACTACTACTGTTACTACTACGAATACCACTACTAATACTTCCACTACTTATGTAACTAATAATAATACTACAACTACTACTACTTCTGTGATTGGTACTTCTTCTACTACTACAGATTATACTATTACCTTTTCCTTCTACCTACTACAACTACATTTACCATCAATACCAAAACCACTGCTGCTATTACAATTGTTTCTACTTCGTATTGGTGTCTTTATAATTGTTTGTTTTACTACAGTCGATTCGAAGTCAGCAATGGGTTTAACTTTGATAATGATCCTTTGTTTTACACATTCTGTGCAATCAGGTAAGTGTTCATAGATCTAAGCCTAGGCATATAATTAAGATAGCGAACAGGACACAAATACTATTCAAGTAAAATTCGAACAACGAGATATGCACCTTTCACGGACCACTCAAGCTTTCAACCTAAACTATCTTACGCTAAATGAAAGTCAAACCTCTTCCGTTTTCCAGTATTCACAATCAAGTTTCATCAGCTGCTGTGGTAGCTACGGCAATGAATTTTGGAAGCGTGTTGCTTCAGTGGCATCAACTGTTGCGGCTTGCTATAGATTGCTATGGTGACATCTGCTGCTTGCATAGCAGCTTCTGTTGTGGTGTCGGCAATGTAATGTTCGTTGATTCAGTGGCATCGTCTGCTGTGTCATCGACTACTCTGCCGGAATCGACTGCAATAGCATCGGCTGCTGTGATTACAACTTCTGCTGCGGTATCGGATGCAATGGCGGCAACTGCTGCTGTGGTATATTCTGCTGTCGTGGCAACAACTGCTGTGACATATGCTAATGTGGCATCGACTGCTACGTACACATTGCTGTGATATCTGCTGTTGTGACTACTTGACTACTACAGCCATGATATTGGCTGCTGTGGCGGCTACTGCTGTGATGATATTGGCTGATGTATGATCGATTGCTTTTGTGGCTTCTACTGCCATATCGTCTGTTTTAAGGGTTATTGCTACAGCTTGGTATTGGCTGCTGTGGCAGAGTGTGTTATGGCAACAAACACCCATACACAGAGTAAAAAAAAAACATAGCCCAGACGACAAATACGACATATAACTGCGACACACACAGGTGTATCAACCATGTGAGTTTACATATATAATTAAATGCGTTGAAATTGAAAGTCTGTGGCGTATAAACAATCATATTATGAAATACAAGAAAATGACAATAGTCATTATACACAATATACCGGGACATGACTGTGCAAACAATGAGGAAATATATATAGACACTAATCAAATCATAATACAAATCGGATCTTGTGACAATATAACTATGTGCGATCAGAAAGTGTCAAGAGTAATGACTAAGACAAAGGATCTCCACAGACACGGCAAATGGCCAATCAGTGACGAGCTAATCGGACACGCTTCCAAAGAGATAATTGCATTTCTGTGGAAATTCTTGCGATAAGACCTGATTCAGGTTTACCACAGAGCTAAGCGTCTGTGTGGAAAGACTGCAATAAATACACCCTGCCCTTGACTCGAATTATAAAACAAGCTACGATTGTCATAGCTATTATATACATATATCGGACTATTAGGTCATATAGCTGAACTTCATTTGTTAAACTGTAGATATCTTCCGTATATATTTATTGTCTAACAAATAAAACACTTAATATGGTTCAAGTTTAAACATCTTTTTATTGACGTAACAATGTAGTAGTAAAGGACACTTGTGTAGCATGGATTATAAAATAAAGTTTCCTCTGCAGATTATGATTTGGATGTTTAGATGTTAAATGTAACGTACACGTTGTTTCAAGGTAAAGAGAAATTTTGTTAAGTTATATTATTGGTTTGAAGAAACGGTCAAGAAAATCCAATGCAGACAGAATTGAGTACCGGCGTTATGTTAAATCCACATGCACTCCCGATAGTACAGGCGTGTGGATCTGCCTGGGTGATCATGAGATCCACTTGCGAAAAAAATCACATGAACTTGTTATTGTTTAGAATCGTTGATCGATTAAATATTGAGCGTTATTTTCATGCCATCGAGAGCTAACAGACGTGTTTTGAATAGACTAAATACATTTTTATGTAATCAATCCACATATACATCAATTACACACCTGATTTTCTAAACGTGTTTTTTTCTTCTTCTAATCTAAGAACAGCATCGAATTTTATTGTATAATAAACATTATATATATGTAAACATATATATACATATGGAGATAATTATTTGTGAATAACCAAGACCTAAATGTACACACCAGACTACGACAAGCGCGCCTAGCTACAATGCAAACGAAAGACACAATATAAAGGCCTTTGCAAAGCGAAATAAATTTGATGTCAACCATGACTTATATACTATGGATTTACATGCAACACATCTGGACTGGAGGGACAATTTACATATATGAACTGATAATTTATATGAGTAGGATCCAGGTAAGGATTCATGACTATTCACATGTTATATAAAGGACAGATTTATAAATCTGTTGGATCATAGAGAAACTGTGGATTTATATATATTTAATTTCATAAAAGGAGGTATATTCACAATAACTGCATGTTCAATGTTTGGGATCTTTTCAGATGCTCATTCACAATGCATGAGATATATATGGAGATCATTATTTTTGAATAGCCTCTCTCTCTCTCTCTCTCTCTCTCTCTCTCTCTCTCTCTATTTATATATAAAGGGAGATAATTGAAATCACATGCAAGGAATTTCTGATATTTGGAAAAAAAATCACAATGTATGATGTACATAGGGAGATAAAGATTTGTAAACAACCAGACATAAATAATAATCATAGCGAGACAGATACTTTATCAT